>LOJH01002824.1:0-18675 GCA_001685095.1 Ellobius talpinus
GGGGGTGGTCCTTTTAGAGCCTTCAGAAGGGAATTTATTATGCTTGACAAAGTAGGAGATTATGTTTGTGTTTATTTGGTTTCAAAAGCAAATTGTCTCTAGTGATTTAATAATATAAATCAAAGCTTTAAGATATGCATTCTCAGACCCACAAATCTACTTAGGAATTCAGCCACTTGAAAAATAATGTATACATGTACTTATGTATAAGATATTGATTAAGGAAATAAAGATAAATGTTCAACAGTGGGGAAATGATTAATTTAGTTACGATCACCCAGACTACTCAAAGGTGTGTTACCTTATCAGCCTTTGGCCAAGGTCAAGTACAACACCAAAGCCATAGGGAAGTGTTCACTACCAATTGTTAAGTCATAATCTATACCTAATAAAATGCCATTTTGTAAAGGAAAACTATATTGGTGTGTACAACATATATAAACATCAAATTGTGGGCACTAATTATTAATAAATTATAAAATTATGGTTAACTTTTGGAAGCACTATTAAAAGTTTTTTTTAACATTTTTTTAACTTTTAATTATGTGTACATATGTATGTGGGGGCATATATACACATGATGGCGGGTGCCTGGAGAGGTCCGAGGTACAGGCTCCCCTGGAGTACAGGTGGTTGTCTGCTACCTGATACAGATGTTAGAAGCTGGACTCGAGTCCTCTGCAAGAGCAGCAAAACTCTTAACCGCTGAGCCATCTCTCTGGACCCTTAAAGTAGTTTTCTTTTTGTATTTTCTTTTCCTTTTTTTCTTTTCTTTTTTTTGTTTTTTTTGTTTCTGTTGTCTAAGGTTTTTGTACTGAGTACATATGATATTAATTCTTAACTTATGAATATTAGTCAAAAAGCCAGATGCTGGGGATCCCTTTTGTAAACTCAGCACTTGGGAGGCAGGAGGATCCAGAGTCTAAGGTCAGCCAGGCCTAGATACCCAGACTGGGTCTTAAAGACAAACAACAACCAAGTAATTGATACACCTAACTCTTTCTAACACAATCACTCACTCAGCGAGTAGGTGATAGACAGCACCTTGTGCCGGCGAGGAGGGTCACTGTCAGTAACAAATCAACAGGTCACTTTCGTGTTGGGGAAAGGGCCATGAGAGAGAGGTTGAAGGCATCTCCTGCCTCTGTTTGGATGGTGGAGAGACAGGACAGTCTGAGCCATGGTCATCAGGCACAGTAGGAAGAAGAGGGGTATGAGGAGAGCATGAATTCTGGAGGACAACACAGAGCATGCCATCCCCTTGGAGGTGTCTGCTCATGTGCCAAGACCAGAAGGGAAGCATCAAGGATTGGATTGGAGAATGATCATTCACAAGTTCCCAAGATCCCGGTGACAGAACCCACATCCCAAGGAACAGAGAATGGCCAGAAAATCAACAGACAGAGGTAAGGAGAAGGCAGAGAAACAACATGGCTTGGTGGGGTAGAGCTCCACAGATAGCTGAGGCTCGCTCCTTGAGAAGGAGTGGGAAAGATGGCTGGAAAAAGCAGTTAGAAACAAACATGGTGCCTGGCCCTCCTAGTTCTGAGGTAACTATGGGAGGGAAGAGATCTGCCTTGCCAGACTGACTCCGGGAAAAGCAAAGTCTTCAGGGAGCACCATCCCCACAAGAGTTGAGCAACAAGTCCTTAGAGGTCACCTAGGACAAAGAAGAGCTTGTGTATTGTCCCACGGCAGACTTGGGGGATCTGCCCTAGGATGTGGAACTCTGGTTTCCTGTCCTCCCAAGCTAAGGCCCTGCTCACGGGGCCACCGACGCAGGCTATACTAAGCAGCCATCACACCGCCTCGGCCCTCGTGGCATGACATTCTCCCTTCCCAAGCATTCCATTGTGTTTTAAAGCAGGGTTGTACTTGTTAAAAGAGTTAAATTTAGCTTTTATTGGGAGAAGCAGTGGGGTTTGGTCAGGGAGGATGAGGCAGGACCTGAGGAGCCATGGCAACCTCAGTCTGTTAGGACAAGATTGGAAAGATGCTGATCCTGGACACCTTTACTTCCTCGCCTGCTTCCACCTTTCCGTACCACCTCTCATTGTCAAGCAGGAGCCGAAGGCACAAGATGAGAGAGAGGAGACAAGCGGGACCCCAGGGCTGCCAGTTCCTCTCTGGCTTCACGTGGGAAATGGGTGGGGTGGCCAACAATGCTTTCTCAGAGATGGAAGAGAGGAAACTGTCTCAAGGCTGACCAGAAGTATTTGCCCCTTTATGTATCCTAAAGATTGGACGAGAGTTCTAGTTCTCCGACAGCAGAGGTTTTCAACTTTCCTAATGCTGAAACCCTTTAATATAGTTCCTCAGGTGGTGGCGACCCCCATCCATAAAATTATGTCAGTGCTACTTCATACCTGTAATTTTGCTGCTGTTAGGACTCATAATGTAAATACCTAGTATACAGAATATCTGATATGTGACCCACAAAGGGGTCACAACCCATAGGTTAAGAACCATTGTCCAAGAATCTCCAAATACAGAGCAGTGGAGGAAAGGTTTGAAGAGAGCCCCAAGGAATACTACATGTGCCTTTACCTCACAGATGTCACAGGAGAGAAAAAGAAACCAAAGAATCCTGTCTTCCCTGCTGTGTTGGCATTATCCTCCAATGTCCCCACAAAGATTCAGTATTGTACCCACAAGGAGTCCGTGGGGTCAGAGCAGGGTGGAGGGTAGTCTCGGCTTCACAGAGCTCTGTGAAGAAAGGCTGACAGCACGTGCCCTGTGTGAAGCGAGAGAAAGACTGCAAAGCCCAGGGCCTGCCACTCCCTGCACTTGGCACCCTAAGGGCTAGGTCCCATCTGCAGCTGGCGGTGGCACCCACTTTGGAGGAGTTCTGTGAGATGCAGAGACAGACAACACAGCCACTGACCTCAGCCAAAAGTCTTCACTTTCTACCCAAACTCTGTTTTGTTCTATCCTCGGCCTGCCAAGCTCTGTCTGGGTACCATGCCCTGGGTTACAAGGCAGAGACGGAAGCTGTCCTTCCAGCAAGTGTAGCACCAATGGAGCGGCCTTTAGGAACAGACATGGCACAATGTCAACAGTGTTCTGAGGAGTGTGGGGCTCAACACAGATCTTAAGAGACAGTTTGTTCCATGGAGGAATGTTGACTACTCAGAGGCAGCGGCCTAGAAAGAAGGAGAACCATTACTGCATGCCCTTTAATCTGGTATTCCTCAATGCATGCAGACACATGACTACCCAGTGGGTATAGCCAGATTTTTCTTTGGGCCGCCATCTCACACACACACACAAAATGACATGGAGGTTAATTATTAATTATAAAAGCTCAGCCTATAGCTTGGGCTTGTCCCACTAGCTCATATAACTTAAAATAACCCATATCTTTTAATCTACATTCTTTTATGTGGCTCTATTAGCTTACTCTGCACTGCCCATTTTGCTACTTCTCCTTCTGGCTGTCAACTCCCCTTTCTTCTTCCCAGAGCTCTCTCTGTCCGGAAGTCCTGCCTATGCCTCCTGCCTAGCTATTGGTCATTTAGCTTTTTCTTAAACCAATCACAGTGACATAGCTTTACATGGTGTAATTAAATCTCTCAAAACAGTTAGGCCCATCCCAACACTGCTCCCCAGGGCAACATTGTCAAAGCACAACTACCGACAACCCCATGGACTTGTTCACTCAAGAAAGACTTTTGTCTCATTGATAAGGTCACTGACATCTTAGGTCATGACCTATTGCCTCTCCCCTACCCCCCAAAGGCTACTAGCCCACAATCTGGCAAGTTGTATATGAGTCGGTCTCCTCTCTGAAGACAGAAATGTGTTTCTGGTGAGGGTCTAGCCTGAGGAAACACAGTCTCTGTCTACTGCTCCCTGGTTTGTGACCTTATCCAAGTAACTTCCCCACCCCATGTAGGTATGGTGAGTCGAGTGAGAACTTGGCTTTGATGGCCCCATGGATTAGAAGGCCCTTTCAGGTCTCTTCTTGGTTAAGACAAGATGACAAACATGGACCCTGCTTGTTATGTAAATAAATGAACCTGGAACATAGTCTAGTTCCTAATAGGAAGAGACTGCAGTAAGCCTTTAGTCAAAGGAAGGGATTTTCTCAGGGAGCTAAATGGCTCAGGACTAAGGGAATTGAGATATTTGTGGGTCATGAAATGGAAAAGAACCTAGGGTTGAGGGGAGGGATACATCAATGTCCTGTCCTAAAACCATTTGGAATAGACTGCAGAGAATGTCACCTATGAAACAATCCAGGGTGGTATCCCTGTCCTCAAAGGGAATCTAGGAAATAGTGGCATTCCCGAGTATGTTCTGTATTTAGCCCCACCAGTAACCTTGTGGGAGAGGCCTTGCTATATCTGCTTTATCAAGGAAGGCCCGGGAGTCAGACAGTTCTTGTCTTGTTCCAAACCTTCCTCTCTTCACTATCACAAACATAACAATGCCCATGGCACCTCTCTTTGACCCCAGAGTAGAGTGTGTGGACTAGAATCAGGGCAGGTAGAAGCAGGCAGTCTATGGGCAGACCTGGCTTCAACACCCAGCTCTGATGCCCAGACAGGGCACCTCACTCCACTGGCTGCAGCTTCCTTATTTATGATGCTAGCTCTGGTCTTTCACTTCATGCTGGATCTAAGTGGTCTATAAAGATTAAATAAGAGGCTAGAGAGACAGCTTAGCAGTTAAGAGCATTGTCTGTTCTCCTAGAGGACCAGGTTCAGTTCCACATGGGGGAATTACGACTCCATTAACTCTAGTTTCAGAGTATCTAACGCCCTCTTCTGGCCTCTCTGGGTACCGCTTGCATGTGGTGCACAGACACCCATGCAGACAAAACACCCAGACATATTTTTAAAAATCATGAGTTTAAATAACATCATGAACAGGAAGCATTTTGGGTTAGATCTGGTGTGTCCTAAGTAGTCAATAGAGGATATCTATGAAGCTGAGGCCAGCCAACCCTTAGAGGACCTGGAGGAAGGACCAGGCTAGCAGGCCCTGGGATTGTATGCACTGAGGGAGGTGTGGAAGGGCCGACTGCAGAGGGCATGCTGGGAAGACTGCCATTGCAGAAAACACCATCCTAAGCCCCTTGTCCTCTGTTCCTCTTGGGCTGGGGCTCGAAAAGGCTCCTGTCTGTTTAGGACCCTCCCACGGCCACAGCTCCCAGGCAGACTCTGGTGAGAGCCGCACAGAGACACCCACCTGGACAACCAGAGCCAGTGCCCAGTGAGGGGATGGGCCCAAGATTACAGGCAAGTGCACCACCCCGTCGCATACACACGCTGGGGAAGGTGCCAGCATGGTCCCAGTAGAGGGGAAGAGCACACTTCCCTGCGGTCCTGCCAGCCGGCACCATGTTCCAGCTTGTTGACCGGGTGATGGCATAATTACTGTTTCAATCATAGATTAATAATAAGTCGTTTTTGCAAACGAAGAGGCAGGTCTGCACTGGAAAGGGCCCCAAAGGGCCCATCGCCTCTGCTATCTGTGGCTGCTGGACTGTTTGATGTTTTTGGTTTTTGGTTTTGTTTTGTTTTGTTTTTTTGCCGAGCTGAGATTTGTTTTTTCCTAGGGACATTTATAACAACCACTACCACCCTGGTAATAACATCTTGGCCTGCCTCGCTGACGTCAGATGGTGATAGAACCAGCTCCAGAGAAGGCACCTTCTGTGTGTACATGTGTGTGCATGTGTGTAAGAGTTACCTATGCCCAGTGAGACATTGGCTGAGTGCACACATGTGTTAGTTTCTGTGCGTTTGATGTGCCATGTGCTTGTGTTCTTATGTGACATCAGCAGCACCAAGGGAGTCCTCATGGAGAAATCATGCTCTATAAACACACTCCTCCACCACCCCCAGGGGACTATGTTAGAAAATTGGAGAGGTCAGAGGAAGTTTGGGACCCCCAAAGTGCTCCTGAAGGCTATCTCAGAGACCCAGCACTAAAGTAGGCCTGAGAACCTGCCTGATGGCTGTGCTTCCCATGGGGCCAGTGAGGAGCTGATAGTAGCAAGCACTCGAGTGTTTTACGTATTCAGATTCTCTCCTGTTCTTCTCCATGTTCTGTTCTCTAGCCTTCTCAGAACCTTGTTTGGTCCTCATAACCGAGGAGAGGTAGGGCAGGCCTCATTACTCTCCCTGACCTCTAGTAGAAATAGGGACCATGAGGAAGAAGACCTGCTTGGGAGACACAATTCTAGATGACAAAAGTCCGCTGTGATTAGACTCCCAGATGTTCCCAAATGCCACATTTGGTCGTGGGCCCTGCTTCACTCTCTCTATGGCTGCCTAGACCCAAGGTCCTGGGGCATGCAGGGTTCAACAGTCCCAACTCCCTTCAAAGACAAAGGGATTCCTGGGCTCTAGGGAGCTGCCATGTGACTTTGTTGACTTGGCGTCAGTCCCAGTGCCCAGATCTGCATTCCAGCGTCACCGTGAACCAGTCACACCCATTTTGCCTGAACCTGACTTCTCACAGGACCGTGATTTGGTCAGCTCATTCCTCTCCGCCAAGCATGTTCAAGGATTTCCTTTCCTTTTTTTCTTTCTTTTCTTTTTTTTTTTTTAACAACACTGTGAGTCTGGCCCCCCCAGCAAACCCCACAGGAGGCTAAGAGCCAAGATGGAGGTAAGGAGGAAGGGTTCATGGGTTTGGCTTCCTGCCAGGTCCTGCCTGACCCTGCCTGCCCCTACTGCCTGCTCTGCCCCAAGGGCTCCTGGTTACCCAGTGTCTGGAGGACAGGCCCATCCTCCCTCCAGAGCTGAGAGGCCACCACGCTGCTCCCCCAGCTGAGTTGTCTGGCTGCCATGCAGTTCAAAGTGATTGGAGGCAACATCTAATTACACGCAGGTGGAGCATCACTTGGAGGCGGGGTATAAGTCAGGGCCAGGCCCTGTCTGAGCAAACCCCTGCTCCTGCCATGTAGTGGAGCTGGAAGGGAGGAGCAGGAACCTCAGCTGGGCCCTGCCTAAAGGAACCCCACCAAGAGCCCCTTCCTGTGGAGGCCTGTGGGGGTCTGTTAGTGTGTGTGCCTGAACTGACACTGAGTCCCTTATTAGCTGATCTAAAGCCATCCTTCACAGCACACCATACTTCTTTAGGGCCCTTCCCTGACCAGTGTCCCTAACCTCTGGCTCCATGGTCAATGCCGTCTCCTTCTATTTAGCCAAGGTTGGGAGCTTTTAAGCCACTGTTTTGCCTCCCTCTGATGTACCAAGCGGTGTTTGCTTCACAGCGAGTCCTTGGTGAGTGTTTTCCTAATGAACAAATGCATGAGCAGCTGGGCACACAGGTGCCAGCCTGTGGGCCCTTCCTCCTGTTCCCTCGAGAAGTGTTTTAAAGTGAACTAGCTTCCTGCTGACTGAAGACAGAGCTGTGGCTGGGCCTCCTCCTTCCCATGTCTCTGGGCATCCTAATGTGCCCTCGTGCATTCATGGGGGGCCCAAAAGCCACATTCTGGTTAGCAGAGCCAAGGATAGAGAAGATTTGGTCAGGACACTGAGGGAATTTTGGGTTTTATTTTTCCTTTTGCTGTGCTGGGGATGAAATCCAAGGCCTAGGACATGCTATACACAAGCTCTACCATGGAGCCATGTCCTGGCTCCCACTGGTGACATTTTTCAGATTTTAACTATATGCACACATTGGGGGTGGCCCTTGGAGGCTAGGGGAGTCAGAAACTCCCAGATGGGGATGCTAGGAGTCCAGCTCAGGTCCTCTGAAAGAGCAGCATGTGTTCTTAATAACTAACCCACATCTCCAGCCCGTTGATGACATTTTTTTTTAAGAACAGATAGTCTCACCAGGCAGTGGTAGCCTGCGCCTTTAATCCCAGCACTCCGGAGGCAGGAGCAGGTAGATCTCTTGAGTTCTAAAGCCAGCCTGGTCTACATAGTCAGTTACAGGGCAACTAGGGCTTCACAGAGAAACCCTGTCTCGAAAATAACAAAATAAACAAGCAAACAAAAAACAAAAAAGACGGGGTCTGTTCATCCCGGACCCCTCTCTCCAGTCCTCAAGAATATGGAATGCATCATTCTCTTTGCTTTTATCCCTATAATCATAGCTAAGTTGCTACCTCTGAGCAGATGCTGCCATAGACATATAAAATACATGAACTCGTCTGAGCCAATGCCTGTCAATCAGAGAACACTTATTGGTAATATCTGGAGATGTTTTTGGTTGTCCAACAGGAGGTAGAGGGTTGTTACTAGGGTTTAAAGAGTGGAGACCCAGGATGCTGATACATATTCAAAACTGCAAAGAACCATCCACACTAACAAGGGTCATCCAACTACAAATTCCCACCTGATTCTAAGGTCTGGTCCTCAATCCATCTACCACTGAGCAAGGCAAGGCCCAAAGGAATCGAACTGTTTTCCTGACATCGTATACTTAATCGGCAGATGGTATTCACCCCAGCAGTCTGGGCCATGGTTCACCATCTGAACACCAAATTCTTCAGCATCACCTTGAGACATCGCATCTCAACCCTGTGGCCAGACTGCTCCTTGAGGGCAACTTGTCTGCCTCCCCATGGCACTAAAGCCTCCTCCCAGTCACAAAGAAGTGTATCCTACCAGGAAGGGTTAACCATGGTCACTGTCCTGATACCTATGGATACACCAACTTCCTTTCTCAGAACTTCACTCCAGCCCTAGGCACGGTGCTACATGTACAGGGTTCTGTATGGAGGACCAAAAGGTGTCACAGCTCCTGAGCATCTTCATCCCTCATGGACCCCATCAGGCCTCTACTGAGAGCATCCTGACCTAGGCCGTCCCTCTGTGGTTTGGCCTGTGACATGAGGGTGGTGGGCTCAGAGGATCTGGTACTGAAGAAGATAGATAGACAACAGTGTGGGGGTCCCCAGGCTGCTCCCAGGTGCCACAGGCCTGAGTTGAAGCTGTGATTGAGGTGAGGAAATGGAGTTGCAGGCATCAGGGAGAAGAAAGAAGCCTTGGAAAAGGGAGAGAGCCGTACAGACTAGCACTGATTGTCTGGAGCCCTGGGTCCCTGATTGGCCAACGGCAAGCTTCTGTAACGGTTGTTCAAGGGGAGAAGCCCAGGCTGAAGCAAGGACAGGAAGGAGACACTTCGCTACTGTTTTTCTTGTTCCCCACTTTCAGATAGACAGGGTCTTGTGCAATCCCAGTCCTAAAAGGCCCTGCTGCCCCCTACTTGTCTTCTAGAGAGGCATGGGAAGGGGGGAAGAAAGCAGGAGACAACAGACATAGAATGGAGCCTCCAGAGGCTGTGAAGCTGAGGAGGGGCCAGGAGGAAAGCTGCTCCCTTCAGACTCCCTCAGCTGGAAGGGCACAGGATCCTCCTCCTCCCTTTGCTTTGGCTGTGGTCTCTGGCACACCCAGAATGGACAGGTGAATTTCCCATGTATACAGTCCATTCCTTCAGCCAGCTCTGCAGTCCTCCCCCAACTCTAAAGGGCTCTTCGGCCTCCTCTGGCAGGACACCCTCCTCTGCCAGGCTTCCAGAAAGGGGAAGAGACAAGAAAAGCCAAAGGCCAAATTGCTGGTCTACTTCCCATACACAATCTTACGAGTCCTCAAAACTGGTCGTTGCTATCTCCCTGCACCCTCACTACACTGGACACCATAGGTACCTGTTGAAAACTTAATACACAATTCCAAAAGTATTTCTTTTTATTAAAAAAAGAAAAACATCGACAATAGCATCAAGAAGAACAAACAGCTTTGAAATTTAACAAGTGAAATGCAAAACTTTTACTCTAAAAATAGAAAACATTGGAAAAGGTGAAGAAAAATCTAAAGAATTGGAGAAGCGGCCTACTGATGCCGCGAGGTCGCTGTCAGAATCCCTGCTGACTTCTGTATGGAGAAGCCCACATATGATTAGAAAACTCTTGGGAGAGACAGAGGGGCTGGATTGGTGGCCCAGCAGCTAACAGCACCCACTACTCTTGCAGAGAACCTGAGTTTGATTCCCATCTCCGCACGGTGGCTTGCAGCCATCTATAACTCCAGCTCCAGGGGAGCCAGTCTCTCTATGGGCACTGCACACACTTGGTGCACCTATGTACATGGCAGCCAAACCACTCACATAAAATAAACTAAAAATAAATAAACCACCGAGCAGTGGTGACACACACCTTTAATCCCAGCACTCGGGAGGCAGAAGTGGGAGGGTCTCTATGAGTTTGAGGTCAGCCTGGTTTACAGAATGAGTTCCAGGACAGTCAGGGCTACAGAGAGAAGCCCTGTCTCAGAAAAAAAAAATCTAATTTTAAAAATAGAATACTCATGACAAGTCAATCAGAAACAGACAAGGGGGAGTAAAGAGATGGCTCAGTGCTAAGAAACACTTGTCCTTGGAGAAGTCCAGGGTTCAGTTCCCAGCACCACATGGTGTCTCACAGACAGACCAGGAAGCACATACTTCGGGACACTGAAAAAGGGTATTGTGAGTTCAAGGCCAGCCTGAGTTTCACTGGGAGCATAATGGCATAATGATTAGAAGCACACTGGTAGTTGCCTAGGCCTGGGGTGGCTGTGGGGAAAGTGGTGGCAGGAAGTAGATGGGCTGATGCTCACAGAATCTGTAGGGGTGAAAAAGTAACAGTGGTCATGGCCATTCATGAAAGACCTTTGTGTACACTCAAAGGCACTGCACTGCGTGCTTTAAGTGGGTGGGCTGTATGCCATTGTAAACTCCATCTCAATGAAGCCCTTGAGAAAAATCACACTACTGGACAGGGACAGATGAAACTACATTGACTATGGAATAGAAATCTGTGTCAATGTTGAAACTCTGGTTTTGATCATTATTAAATAACAGTGGGCCGTGCAATGAGACAAGCATTATTATGCAACGACTGTATAGATGCTACAATTCAAACACAGAGAGATCTAGTTACCTGCTCAGAGTTACACAGCAAAGAGTCCATAGTCTTTACCACCCTCCTGGCACAGCCTGATATCTTCCTTTGGAGCACTTATCACATTTTATATATATATGTGATATATGTGATATATGTGATATATATATATATGCACATACACATATGCACACACACATACACATATATGTATATAACATATATATAGCTCCCCAAGATGACGAACTCCCTGGGGACAAGTGAAGGTTTCTTCTCATGACCACTTACTTTAAACACTCCCATGTTGAGCTTCTTATAACTCAGATTATATATGTAAGAGTCATATGAAACTCGGCTTATAGTCGTTCTCAATAGATATGTGTAGTTTGGATGGATGGGAGGGAGAGTACACGAACGTGGGAGGGGTAAAGTGGATAGACAGACGAGTAGGTGGATGTGTGGATAGGTAGATGAGTGAGCAGGTGGGTAGATGGGCACATGGCTGGGTGAGTGGCAGATGGGGCATGGACGGGCATGTGGGTGCGTATGGGTAGGTGAGTTGGTGCATGAGTAGGTAGGTGTGTCCATGTATAGATAGGGGGTGGTTGGGTGCATGGTTGGGTATGTGGATGAGTGTATGGGATGGGAAGACAGATGTGTGGATGAAGGGATAGCTGGGTGGGTGGTAGATGGGAGAGTGGGTACTTGGAGGTGTGGCTAAGTGTGTGGCTACGTGGGTAGATATGTAGATGTGTGGGTGAGGTGAGTGGATGAACAGGTAGATTGGGACCATTTTGTAGTAGGAGGATGCTTATTCATTTCCCGGCCACCCAGACCCAAAATAATCACACAGAAACTGTATTAATTAAACACTGCTTGGCCTATTACTTAGGCATATTGTTAGCTAGCTCTTATATCTTAAATTAATCCATTTTTTACCACAAGGCTCACGGTTTACCAGTAAGGTTTCCAGGTATTTGTCGCCTTTGGCAGCTACGTGGAGTCTCTCTGACTCTGCCTTCTTTCCTCCTCCATCTGCTTGGAATTCCTGCCTTACTCTATTCTGCTCTGCTGTAGGCCAAAGTAGCTTTATTCATTAACCAATAAAAGCAACACATATACAGAAGGACTTCCCACAACATTTCTCCTTTTCTAGGTGTGTAGGTGGATAGATGGATAGGGGAGATGGATTTGTGGGTGGGCAAATATGCAGATAGATAACTAGGTGGCTAAGTGCATAGATGGATGGGTAGACAGGTGAAAGGGTAGGTAGGTGTGTGGGTGAATATATGGGTATGTAGGTGATAGGTGTGGGACAGTAGGTGTGTATATAGGCAGGTTTGTGAGTGGTATGAACAGACAGGTAGGTAGATGTATGGGTAGAAGGGTCAAGAGTGGGGTTCTTGACAAACTGTGTGTTGGCATGCCCAAAGCCATTAGTATGGCTTCACCCCACTCCCACCCCTTTTCATGCCTCTGTTTTCAAATGCACCAGTTTATCTCCTGAGGCAGTGCCTACTACATGGCTGAGATGGTGCCCACCGCATGGCTGAGATGGTGCCCACCACATAGCTGAGATGGTACCCACCACATGGCTGAGATGGTACCCACTGCATGGCTCTATTCCCTGCAACCACCAGAGCTCCCAGACCCTCCCTTCAATTAGCCCTACAGCCATCTATTGCACGGTATTAACAAACACCCCATGCTAATGCCAGTCACTCAGAAAGATGCTCTTTAGCCAGACCCAGGGCTGGGGAAGGGTGGAGCTCCCTCTACCTCTGCCTTCACAGGACCAGTCAGCGGTGGTCACTGGGTGAAGCTACAGCTATGGCTGCTTAGGTAGGAGTCATAGCTTCTCCCTTGGCAGAGAGAGAGGAACATCAGGGCAAAGTCTCAGCATGGTGTCCCCAGACACCATCAGGCCCAACTAGAGGAGGTTGGGTCCCAGCCTATGCCTAGAGTCAGGCTGGGTTGAGCTGCAGGAAGACCAAGCAAGCTGGATGTAATGTGGGCACCTCCCTCCCCTCCCAAGCCCAGGCCAACCAGCCCCCAGGCAGGCTGGAGGCTTGTTTTCCTTGGCTGGGGGCCAGGGCCGCCCCGCCAGTGAGTAATGCGTGAGGACCACTGGCTCCAGTTCAAGGGAAATAGGGAGCCGGGCCTCCTTGGCCTTCACGGGGCTCAGCAGAGGGGGCTTTCCAGAAGGTGGCTTCCAGCAGTGGCAGGGCTCTGCCTTTGGCTCTCCTTCCTCAGCCCCTGGTCCTGGTCCTTTCTCACTCACTCCCCTTTTTTTTAGCCTGCTTCACAAAAACCAAGGAAAGATTAACTGAGTTTTCAGAAGATGGGGGGTTGGGCATGGGCATGGCCCAAGATGCACAAAGAAATATGATACAGGAACCTCGGCCCCCGCCTCACACCGGTTGACACAGTCAGATGCTCCAGGGTCCCATCAGCCACACCTTCTGCACACGTACTTGTGGAGAGCAGAGATGTGCTGTCAGAGGGGTGAAGGGGCGAAGGGGTGAGAAGAGGAGGCTCCAGGGTCCTGGTGCTATTCCAGTAGGAAGCAAGAGAAATTAGGGAAGGCTTGTCGGCTTCCTGTCTGTACCAAATTATCTTGGGGAGGACACTGAGTCTTGGGGACCAGGGTTTATCCCAGCCCCTAATAGGTCAATGGCAGGAGACTGAGGAAGAAAGTAGGCTATCCAGCCCTGCGGCTCTTAACAGTGGCCTGTCTGTGGAAGCAGCATAGTCGTCACGGTGGAGGCTTTTGCCTAGGATGGTTTCAGTCCAGGCTGGGTCCTCCTGAAATAATCCCTGAGGCAGAAGAACCTTTACCATTCTGCCTATGCTGAGTAGCCTGTGCAGGAGAATGTCATGGTTATCAGCAGCAAGATGAGGCACAGCCATTCCCACCCTCCTGTGCCAGGGAGTGTGGCTTTTCAACCAGCCTTGTCCAGTACCCCAGCCCACCCTCAACTCTATCCATGGTCAGTCCTCCTAGTCACAAAGTGACATTATTGTGGCTGAGTTAAGCACAAAAGGAAAAATCTCAAGGGATCTAGTGAGTTAGAAAGTTTCTCCATTTCAAGGGTGATTGCCAAGTCACACCTCAGAGCTGGCCTCTAAAGAAATAAACTGACCAGTCACAGAGCCCCAAGTGGCTCTTCTCTGCCCACTGACATCAGCAGTGGGCACTAAACACTGGTCTCTGCTGTTGTTCTGTGGTCCCTGATGTCCCCTAGAAGCAGGGTGTGGCTGTTGCCCGCAGCAAAAAGAATTCTTCTGCAAGACTATGTTTCTGTTGCCAGATCCTGACTCCAAAATGGCGGGGTATCTGATGGACAGTTGCTGGCCACTGGGGAGCTGGGAAAGGAGGAATCTGATCCATGACCTTTCCAGAAAACCCAGCTAAGGAGAGTTCCCCAGGCCAAGCACAAGTGACAAGCGGACAGATTGACAGAAATTCATGTCCTGTGGATTGCATCCTCACCCACCCCAAACCCTCATTGCTTCTATTTTTCTCTCAGACTAGAGTGAACAAATATACAATGTGTACCAGGCGGTGGTGGTGCAAACCTCTGATCCTAGCACTTGAGAGGTAGAGGCAGGCAGATCTCTGAGTTCGAGGCCAGCCTGGTCTACAGAGCGAGTTTCAGGATAGCCAGGCCTGCACAGAGAAACCCTCCACTGTCTCAAAAAAAAGGAAACAAATATACAATGTGTGCCACCTGTCCTAGAATTAAGTGTGGACTCCTACCCAGGGCATGGGTAAGGCAATGACCCTCACATGGTTCTTCTCCGTAAGCAGTAGAGAAGCAAAGGTGAGGTGACCAGAGGCTCGCTGGTGGCAGCACCCTGCCTCTGCTCCCTGACTCATCTCTGTGCGCTTCCATGGCAGATGTTGCTCAGAACAGAGTCATTTGTATAAGCCAATGAAAGAAGAGATGGATTTCATGAGACCATGGGGCGATGCATCTGGGGAGGAGGGCTGGGTGCAAGGGTGTCCAGCTGTGGACACGGACGGCTGATACAAAGTCACTAAGACATTGGCAGTGAAGGTGAGGAGCAGTGGTAGAGCAGGGCGATTAAAAAAAATCACCCTCCGAGGCTGGAGGTTAAGAGCACTGGTTGCTCTTCCATGGAGCCCAGGTTCGATTCCCAGCATCCATCGGTGGCTCACAAACATCTGTAACTCCAGTTCCAGGGAATCTGATGCTCACCTCTGGCCTCCATGGGCACAGCATGCATGGGATACACACATATAGGCAAACATCCATACGCATCAAATAAATGGTAATAATTTAAATCACACTCCAGTATCATGTTTGTTTTTTAAAGATTTTTGTAAGCCTGCGACCAGAAGAGGGCACCAGATCTCATTACAGGTGGTTGTGAACTACTGTGTGGTGGCTGGGAATTGAATTCAGGTCCTCTGGAAGAACAGACAGTGCTCTTAACTGCTGAGCCATCTCTCCAGCTCCCAGTATCATGTTATAACAAATCTTCACTCAACAAGTTTTCTGTGAGCACTTAGCATGGAGGAAACATACTAGTGAATGCAGAAAGAAATGAATTAGTTTCTCAGGGTTAGCTGGGATTGGAGGTCAGGTTCTGTCCATTCAGAGGTGATCTTAGAAATAGTCCTCCTTTTCCTTTGTGAACTCGTCTCTGCACTCTGGGGATTGAATCCAGAGCTTTGCATACTCTCTGTGACTATACCTCTTATCTAACTTAAACAGTGACCGAAAAAATCCAAAATAAATGATAAACAAATGATCCACCTATTTTGAGCACCCCCCAAACAGTAAATGAAACAGCCCCTATAAGTTTGGTTACACATCTAGTTGTTCACCAATTCAGACACTGTGGAGGCCACCACATCCTCTTTGTACCCCAGGGTCCCACAGTCCTCAAATGAGCAAATGCCAATCAAACAAAAATGAGTGTGTGGGGGAGGCGGGTGCTGCTGCAGGGGCAGAGGCTTCCTGTGTGTATGTGGTCCTCCAACATGTGCCTGGCTACCAACTGGAACACCTGGTGTTTAAACCGGCAAGGAAGTGACACGGTGAAGCTGACTGCCACAGGGAAGCCGTCCCCACCCATTAGCTGCTAATAGCTGTAAGAGTTGTCCTCCCTGCTACATCTCTGGTGCAACTGTCCTTGTAGCTCCTGGGGACATCTCACAGAGCCATGCACCCACAAGGACGTCTGTCAGTGCCTTCCAAAGTCACGAACCCAGTCACCACCGCGGCTCCTCTTCCTCTTCCTTTTCTTCTCCCCTCCCCGCCAGCTGCACACTGCCTACCTCACTAACGAGGCTCCTTATCCCTACCCCAGAAAGTCTCAAACCAACAGAGGCTGGCCCTGAAGGCCCAAGAAGTCTCAAACCAGAATGTCAATGTTGTATGCTCTCTGCCCCACAATGAAAATGAAGGCTCTCTTTTGAGTGCAGCTGATAAGGTGCAGGAAGAGAAAGAAAGGAGCAAACCTGGGGGGAAACGAGACTGACTTTTTTTGGAGGGGATTGAATGACTATGCTGGTTTTTTAAATTTTTTTTATTTTTCCATTTCTGTGAGTGTGTGTGTGTGTGTGTGTGTTTGCATGTGTGGAGGCACATGTATGTGGGTGTGTGTAGAGGCCTGAAGCTGAGGTCAGAAATCATCCTTAATCACTTTTCCACCTTGCTCATTGAGGCAGGGTCTCTCAATTAAACCCGGAGTTTCCCCATATGGCTAGTCTTGAATAGCCATTTTGCTCTGGGGATCCCCAGGCTCTGTCTTCTGAGAAGTAGAATTACAGACAGGCCAGCACATCCATCTGACATGTATGTGGTTCTGGGGATCCTAACCCTGGTCCTCACGCTTGCACGCTGCGAAGGCTTCCATCACTAAACCATCTCCCTAGCCCGCTCTGTTCCCATTGTTTAAAGAAAAGACGAACTGAATTGGAACATGTGTGTAGAAAAGCACACAGATCACTTCTACAAACTGCACCACACGTGACCGACCCCAGACAAAGAAACAGAACCCGAGCAGCTGACGCTGCTTTCCTGTCTCCTTCCTGATGTCAAACACCAAAATCTAGTTTCATCTGGTTTTAAACTTTATGCAAATGAGACCCTCCCATACGAAGTTTTTGTTTTGTTTCCCTTTACTGTGCACACGAGGTAAGCCTTCTACCCTGCCCCACATCCCCAGCCTGGTGCCTGGCTTCTCTACCAGAGCACTGAGGTTGTCCGGACCATGCTGGTGATTATCCTCCTGGTTCCCTTATTCCCATCGCTTCTCGGTGAGCATTGTGAAGCAATTGTTGTACTTTTGACAGGCATTTCAGTCACTCCAAGTGTAGGGTGACTTGGAACAGTGTTGCTCTGAAGATACTTCCACGTGTCTTTTAGAACATAGGGGAATGCATTTCAGATGCCGGTATTATTAGCTTTGGCAAAGCCTGCCGAGTGTTTTCCAAAAGTGGTTAAGCCAGGGTCTGTACCCACCACCATCAAAAGAGAGTGCCCAGCCCATGCCGTCACTCCTACCCAATACAAAGTGGCATTTCTTTTCAATGAATATTGGCATCTTTCAAGTTCAGTACCAAGTCCCAGACAACTATGAACATGATGACCGGAAGATGTCCGGGATGTGTCATCAGGGGACATAAGGCAAATACAAGTCCTCTAGTGAAAATCGTGTGTGTGCAGATTCATTCACACAGGCCAAATTCAGAAAGGCAGTGTCTGGGGTCTCTGGTCCTACCACCTCTGGAGAGATGGTTTGAATAACGAGACTATGGATAATTTTGACTTTTCATTTAATAACCTTTGGGTATTGTTATTATTATTACTGTTTAAGACAGAGTCTTTTTATGCAGCCCAGGCGGTCTTAGAACTCTAGGTCTTCCTGAGTGCTGGGAACCTCACAGGTACTTGGTACCACACCTGGTTTATTTTTCACTATTTTCAATTTTAAAACTACACAAGTAGACTCAAATCCTCCATTCCCCTCACACATCACTCCATTACCTAAGGCCAGCAATCTGCCCCAGTATTCATCCTTGCTCTGGAATTACCCTGGGCAGGGCCTCTGGGACAGGTCTCCTGGGCACTGTAATTTCCCTGGCTGCAGTGTGTCATTAGACTTGGTGCTGATGGCATGACGCCTGTGTGAAGCAAAGATTACAGCCCCTGCCGGGACGGGATAGGACAGTCTGGTCTTGGAGCAGCCCTCTCTGGCAGAGATCTACCCCCCCCACTTCTGTAGCCACTGGCATCTCTAGTCTCTGTCTGGGGCTCAAGACCTACACAGCAAGACTTGGACTGTAACAGGGTACCCCTTCTCTCCCTGTGGGTCTCTCATGAGCCTCCACATCCTCATCTGTAACATGGGCAAGTGACAGCATTCTCTTAAGGACCACACAAGATAACTTGCAGAATCTCTTTTATACACAGTGCTCTGTAAATACAAGTTGTTTGTCTGCTTGTTTTTATTACTACCATATGTGTGCCCATGATGTGTATATGTGTGCGGACAGAGGAAGACAACTTTTGGGAGTCAGATCTCTCATTCTTCCTTCTGTGGGTACTAGAATCAAATTTAGAGCATCAGGTTTGCATAGTGACCTAGTTAGGATCACTATTGCTGTGATGAAACACCATGACCAAAGCAACTTGGGGAGGAAAGAGTTTATTTGGTTTACATTTCCAGTTACTGTTCATCATTGGAGGAAGTCAGGACAGGAACTCAAACAGGGCAGGCACCTGGAGGCAGGAGCTGAGGCAGAGGCCATGGAGGGTGCTGTTTACTGGCTTGCTCCTCATGGCTTGCTCAGC
>LOJH01002824.1:18766-41159 GCA_001685095.1 Ellobius talpinus
TGCTCCTCATGGCTTGCTCAGCCTGCTTTCTTATAGAACCCAGGAATACCAGTCTAGGAATGGCACCACCCACCATGGTCTCGGCCCTCCCCCATCAATCACTAATTAAGGAGATGCCCTACAGCCCAATCTTATGGAGACATTTTCTTAATTAAGGTTCCCTTCTCTCAGATGACTACAGCTTGCATCAAATTGACATAAAACTACCCAGCACAACTGACACCTTGGCAACTTGACAAACATGTCACGGTAAAGCCACAGCCTTCCTTTCTTGTTCATCCCTAAGATCACACATTAATATAAACATCACAATGTAAAACATTTTACAGACTTAAAAAGTCCCCCAACCTTACAAATTCAAATGCTGCCCATGGCAAACATTCTTACCCACTGAGCCATCATTCCAGCCCCTAGGCTGTTCTTATTGCGACTCTTACGGCATTTGTGGTTATTATTATTACCCCAAAAGGGAGAACTTTTCATTCACCTTTTGGGAAGAAAATAACAAGAATAACCTCTTTGTTTTCATTAAGTGTCTAAAAGTAAGCAGATACCCACTGTTCTTGAGAAATGTGGCTGGAATGTGAATGCCTCTCCCCCCACCCCTCCCCCAGGAAAATTAGTCACTGAACGTGGATTCATTCAGCCAGGCAGAGTGTGCAGTGTCTACTATGTGCTGGGTATCATTCTAGATGCTGGGGAGCTTCTACTAGAACAGACAAAATGCACACACAGTACAACACATTTGATGTCAATACTGCCAAGAAAAATCAGCAGGGTAAGACAGAGGAGGGGCTGGGACACCTGGTGACAGTTTTAATCGCTATGCTCCATGGGGCCAGAGCTCTGCTCATACTTGCCAATGGAGTGCCCACAGAAGAAGAGAAACTGCCAAGTCTGGGGCCCCCATCTACCCTAGCGCTCAGAAACAAGGAAGCATCCGCCACACATCTGGTCTCCCTTCCTCCAAAGGTTTCACAAAAACGGCAGCCCCGGGTCTGTCTTCAGCTTTTGGTCTTCATGAAAGAATGACAAAGCTGGAGTGTGTGCGCCCGGCTCTCAAAGACCCAGACAGGCGAGTATGAACTTTAAAAGAGGCTCCTGGCTGAAGCTTTGTGGGTTTGATAGTCACTACATAGATCCCAAAGTGGGCTCAGCCTGTCCTCACAGAGGCAGTGTGCGCTCCCCTAGCCCTCCTCGCCCCGCCCATCACTAAATCATCACTGAATTAATCAAAGAGCTTGCACTAGTCCGAACTCACCAGAAGCCTCCTCCAGCGGCCACTTTGTGTTCAGTAGATTAATTGCAGCTGGGGGAGGGGAAGGAATCCATTTTTAGAAAATCATTACTTTCAGAAAGAGAGGGGGGCACTTCTGGCTGAGGGAAAAATGCTGAGCTGGCAGCTTGGGCCTGCTGCTCCAGCGCCAGGAAACCGGGACTGTACTATGCAGGCTGCTCCCTTGTGCAGCCTGAATCCACACTGCCTGAAGCCAGGCCATGCTGGCTTTCAAGCCATGGCTTCTGTCGGCCTTGCTTCCTGCCTGGCCTATGTTCAAGTTTGATGGCATCCTAAACAGAAGGGCTCTCCCCAGTATTGACCCCCCCCACTGTCCTTTACCGTCTTCTCTCAGCTCCCTTGTTGTGCATACCCCCCTGAGGACAGTCGGCCCTGTCTGTAGCTCTAGAGAATGATGAAGGTTGGGGACTTTTCATCTCCACTCCCTCCAACCGATCATTCAGTAGATTTAACTGAATGAAACTGCTGTATCTGTACATCAAAGTTAGCCGTCCCAGGTGGTCCGGCCAGCTCTTTTCATCTATTTTCTCAATCACCCACACCGTGGCCCCACGAGGCAGGTAGGATGCCCTCTGTTTCAGACACTGGCAGAAGTGCTGGGTGACTCACCCAAGCGTGTGCACAAACCCAACCGGGCTTTATTCCTCAGCCTGTAACTGTGAGCCACGACCTATTTCTTATTACATCTTCCACCCCACATGCCTGCAACATACCTAGAATGACAGAGGACTTCTGCTTTCTTGGAACAATCCAGAACACACAGACCAACAAAGAGGCCCTTCGGTGCTGTGTCATCCCAGTGCCAATCAGCCTCAGGTGCAAGCCGTATAGGGGCAAACCATTTACCTTCTGAATACTCTTTCTGGGTCAGAAAAGTCAGCCAGCATCCTCTTCGGTGTGGCATGGTCTTGGGAGAGTCCTTGGTGTCAATAAACATGGCAAATACTAGGTACTGGGCTTGAGCAGTCAAATGGGTTCTGTCCTTTCAAACCGGAATTTACTTAGGAAAACACACACGCCTGCCTTGATTACCTTAACCCTGCCATACCCAGAGATTAGCTAGCATGTTAAGTCAGACCTAAACTATCCAGTGGGGGAACCTCAAGAAGTTGCCTGATGTACAAATGGGGGTGATGGTGTGTAGCTAGAGGTTGTAGGGACAGTATGGGGCAATCCTCAAGCCCAAACATCAGAACACTGCCCAGCAAGGTCAGAACCCAACCAAATATTCTTATTCTCAGGCTACATTGGGGCTGACACAACTTTGCCAGGCCCCAACCTCCAAGCCAGATCATGCCTTTAAGTGAGCCTGGAAGGCAGGATATTGACATCTGTGATAGATGCCAACAGCCCAGCCCTGGGCACAGATGTGGTGTGGGTGGTATCAACTTCCACCTAATGCCAGACTTAACATCTTCCCTTCCCCTCTAGAACCCAGACTCCATACCCAATTCCAGCCTCCTCCGAGAGGCCAGTGTCTGCCTCCCCATTTCAGAGGCTCTTCTCCCCCAACAGGGCCAGTGAAGTGAATTTTGGGACTTGGCCACACAGGATTGCATTATGTAAACATCTTGCCAGTTAGCTCCCTCAGCCTCTCAACAACTCCATTCTTACATAGGGTCCTGGGGGAAACTAAGCAGTTAATTACCCTACTTCAGTGGTTCTCAACCTTCCTAATGCTTCCTATTAATAGAGTTCTTCACGCTGTGGTGACCCCCAACCATAAAATTACTTCATTGTTACTTCCTAGTTTTTGCAGTTATGAATCATAATGTAAATATGATATGAACGATGTTATGTAACCCCCCCAAAGGGGTCATGACCCCATAGGCTGAGAACTGCTGCCCTACATGGTTACTACTATGCCTGGTATCTACTGAAGCTTTCAGTATTAGGGAGCAGAGAAAGGGCTTCTCAGTTTGCTGCCCTCATAGAGGCCCTACATTCAATTCCCAGCACCAACCCACAAGGCAGCTAGCTAATACCTAAACTCTAGTTCTAGGGGAATCTAAGACCCTCTAACCTCTGTGGATACGATGCACCTATGTGGTATACATATGCTGACTCTAACCTAAAACACGGACAAAAGTCTCAGATCGGCTTATGCAGAGTACTTATGAGACCTCACAGCCCCAGGATGAGCTGGACCTCAGGCCTGGAGAACCGATCAGTCATCAACAGCTAAGAGTGAAGCTTGGATTCAGTCATTGAAGGGAAGGAGGGAGGCTTCATCTCTTGACCACTATGGGACATTTAACCTCTACCACTTCCTGGGGCCCTGGGGCCCAGGAAATCTCTTGGAATTCTGGCAGTCTTCTCCCCTGAGAAAGATGCACTGGCTCAGTGTGGAATTACGGAGAACCAAGGGAACCAGGCTCTTGAGAATGTACCTGTACTTCCGCCAATGACCCCACCTTCCCAGCTGACACACTCAATTCCACCAAATTCCAAAACCTCAGCACAGGGGTCCCTCTAGCCATTTCCCAATACACAATCAGGAAACTTGGAACCACACCAAACAAGAGGATCCCTGGAGGAGGGTGGTCTTCGATTTGGGAACTACTACCAGGAGCCTTAACTCCCCGGCCCATTCACCTTTGTCTCCACTGGTGCACTTCCCAGCCTCCCAGCAAAAGAAGCAGCTGAACAACATGGGAAGAAGTATACGTTTTAAAAACTGTTTAATGGAACATAAACTCCTTTAGAAAAACATTCAGCCGGGTGATGACACCCATAGAAAAAACACCCATCTTGTGTTTATCTTTTTTTAATTTGGCATGTTATTTGCATTTATATTAAAGCAAAGTGCATCTCCTCTTTATTTTTCTTGTTTATACACATTGCACAATACATAAATAATGATGCTTATAAAACGTCTTTATATTTACAAGTAATAATATATTTATATATAACATAAAATACATTTTTTCTTTAATAAATCTCAGCTTTTTTAAGGAGTCCTTTCTCTCTCAAAGCACAATGCTAAATTTCCAATGAGAACACTTCTCTTGTTCACTTAAACCTTTGTAGTTAGAAAAATAGCTTATGTTGAAGTCTAAACGTGCTCATTGAGCTAAGAACAGTGTCAAAGTTATCATACGAGTGTATGAGTTGAGAGAAGAGCTGGGAGTCAGCCTAGGATGGTACCTTCTGTTATGGCAGGGCCACACCCTTCTCAGTGGGAAGGGGGGGCACTGAGCAGTTCCCTCCCCTGGATGCCCCTCGCTGGTCTACAGAGCTCAGCACACAGGCTGGGGGATGGGGTGCTGAGCTGACTTTCCACACCTGGGGGAACCTGATGAAAAACCACAGTGGGGAAACCGGCTGAGGGTCCCCCACCCCCACCCCGAGGGTCCTGGGTTAGCAATACTGTGTCTGGGCTGTCCCTGCAGCCCTTGGGAAGCCCATCTCAAGAGAGAGATCCAGGAGCAGATGGCCAAAAAAGACAGACATGACAATGGCAGCGGGTGACAGGAGGCAGTGATGAAAACAATTGGTTCAGCCTCTAGCAGGCTGGCTTCTCAGAAGCCTGTGGATAGGCCCGTGTCCTAAAAGGGGGGAGGCAGGGCAGGGGCTTCGGCAGGCTGGGGCAAAGCTTGGCAGCTGCTGGGACACCTGCTGTCAGTCCGCCCAGGTACTGACTCTGCCCCACTGAGCATGTCCAAAGGGCACACAGCTTGAAACTGCGGTCTCTCAGCTGGGGACATCCATAAGGAACACAAAAAGCATTTCCCCCATCTGCCGTTCACGCACACCCCTACATGCTTGGGGACGTTTACTCTGAAGGGAAGGTAGTACCCACTACTTTCATATACCACGTTTGGCAGTGCTGACTTTTGCTTCCCATTTTTATATTGGGGTATCCTGTCAACCACACCCACCACCTCAAAAAAAAACCCAAAACAAAAAACAAATTCATCATAAGCTATTTCTCAAAGAACAAGACAAACAAAACACAAATAAGAATGAGAAGGAAAAAA
Source organism: Ellobius talpinus (assembly GCA_001685095.1). Taxonomy (NCBI): domain Eukaryota; kingdom Metazoa; phylum Chordata; class Mammalia; order Rodentia; family Cricetidae; genus Ellobius; species Ellobius talpinus. The sequence goes on from LOJH01002824.1 coordinate 24,044, forward strand.
AAAAACAAAAAAACCCAAAACAACCAACAATGGTTAACAGCAAAACTGACCAAAGGGTTTGCATGAAAAGCAAGCACTCGGGAGGGAAAGGTTAGCAGCAAGTAGTTTGAACACCATCCTGTCCTCTTCTCCCCGCGCAACTACCGGCTGTTGAAGATGACCTCCAGCCAGCACGGGCAACTGCTGATGAACTGGCGGGTGTAGCACTGGCCCCAGCCCTTCACGAAGCTAATCTGCACGGTGAAGCCCGTCCATGGCTGCTGCATGAACTCGTGGTCGTTGGGCCGCTGCAGGCTGTAAGCTTTCTCGTAGTCGAAAGCCTTGATGGAGAAACCAGGGAACACCTTGTGCACCAGCAGCGTTCTGGAGTCCGGGTTGTCCAGTGTGGCGGACTTGATGAAGATGGGGTAACTGCTACGGTTGTACACCCACACGCCATCCACTTCCCTGGTCAGCTGGATGCCGCAGCCAATCTTGCTCCGCACTTTCTGTACCAGCTGACTCTTGTTGTCCGAATTGAGCTGTCCGAGGCAAAAGCCATTCCCCTGAGGTAGATCATAGAAGATATCCAGGGAGGGCTCTTGGACACAGTAGAGCCTCCCCACTCGTGTCTTCTCCTCCCAGTATGCCACCACGCACCAGTGTGACCGATCCCCAGGTTCCAGAAGAAGTTGGGAATCTACAAAACAAAAACGGCAGACTTAGTCGGCGGTGATGGTAACCATGTTCTTTTCCCTCCTAAAATCAAAACACACATAAAACACATTTGTACATATGCTCTTGAGTCCCCATAACCAGTGAAAACAAAAAGAGGGGGGTGAGGGTAAGCCTGGACTCAGCCTAGAGTCTGTGATGCTAATGGGGGGGCCTAAGACATCTTAAACCACTTTTGAGCATGGGGGAGGGGCTTACTACTGTTGTCCTCTCTCTTTCCATCCAATCAACTCCACAACATCAGCACCTGGGCTTACTTATCCCTGAGAGGCACAGACCCTGAGACCCTCGCTAACTATTTTTTGCTGTGTTGAGCTGGAAAAGGCCTCAGCAATAGCCTAGAATCGCATCCCGTGGATGGAACCTTGAGCAACAGCCTCTCTAGGGTGACGGAAGCTGGCCTACTGGGTGGTGACCCAGTCACACCGAGAAGCCAAGCAGCCTGCAACCTCTGCAGCTGGCCAGTCATCCAATTCTCACATCAGTGCCTTGTTCAGAAGGGAGAGTCAGCTGGTAAAAATAAAGATGTGGGTGGCTCTGGGGGCTTTAAAATAAAGTCATCATCCCGACAGAAACCAACTCTGTGTGTATGACGGCAGCAACCCGTACAAAAGAGAAGCTCAAGTTCAGATGCCAAATTACAGCATGCATGTGGGCATCAGCCTAGACCACTGCCGGCCCAGACAGAAAATGCTGTGTCTGAAATAAATGTGACCATCCTGTGGTCCTTCTCTGCCGTCCAGTCCACCATCCCCGGAGGTGCCTCCCCCACTCCATTTTGACCCTGCATGGCTCATGCTGCCTCTTGTGGATTCCACCTGCCCTCTCCCTGACTTGCAAGTCCACCCTGACACAGCCCACGACAGCCTTGAAGCCTGGGGTAAAGCTGCCGAGGTGATTTTCCTAAACAACTGTTCTGAGACCTTTAAAAGGGGGGCTAGCTAGGTGAGGAAAGTCCCTCCCCCTGCACAGCCATCCTGCTACCTCCTTTAACTCTAGCCAAGAGAACAGGCCTCAGACTGAGGACTATAAATCTCCCCAGCCCTGCCAGGCTACAGGAACGCTGTGGTTTGTGGCAGCAGGGTGGAGACCGGAAGTCTTTGTATTTGTTAACAGAAATGGGGAAAGGCAAGAGGGGAAGGCACGGGGGATGGGGAGACCAAGGCAGAACTGGAAGCCTCCTGCCTCTCTCCCACTCCAGTAGGTTCGGTTCGGTGGGCCCTGAAGATGGAGCTGGGGGGGGGTGTCCTTGTGTGTCCTTTGTTTCTGGGTTCAGAGGGATGAGGGCTGTTCCCGTGCAGGGGCAGGACCAAGAAGACTCAGCCTTGTTGGTAACCCAGGGCAGCTTGGTACATTAATCCATTCCAACTTTTATAGGCATGTCAGGACCTGGGATCCAGTCAGCTCCGTTGCCTTTTTTTTGAAAGCAGCAGTTGGTTTTGGATGGGACATCCCATGCATGAGTCTGTATATCTGTACAGACTGAAACCCACAAGGTAGCCTCATACATACGAATCCTAAGCAGCTGTCCCCAACTACACCCCCAAACACACTGGCCTCCCCAATCCCGAACCAATTAGCACACAAAGGGGGTGCCAAGACCGGGGAAGTGGTGGATTCCTATTCCTGAATCACAAACCTGCACTGTCCCCTGCCCCCACTGCCATGAACCCAAACCCCCCAAATACACAAGACTGCATGTGTGTCTGAGTGTGTGTATACGGAGTGTCTGTGCCTGCACACACACTAGAACATAGGAAAAACAACAGAGGGACGAGGGCTCAGCGCAGAAGGTGACTCATCAGGCGTTAACTTGTTCCTGCAAAGGATCCATCAACTGCTAATAAACTCGTGAGCGCTGGCAGTCTTTGAACTTTCTTGCAGAGGGAGCTCAGCTCTGGAAGCCACACTAACGACCCTGAAGCCCAATTAAGTAAGACACTTCTGGCCACAAGAGTGCTCCCCCAAAGTGTCCCAACAAAAAAAACCTGGCCACGGACAGGAAGACCTGGGGAGTGGCTAAAAGAGAAGAGGCTGGGGAGAGACTTCCCGAGGGGCCTCGGATGCTTTGTTGCATGCAGCCCAGCCCCACTGAAACCTGGCACCAGACAACATGGTAGGGGGAAGGGAATGAATGAAGGAAAGGGAGGGAGGAGGAGGAGCCTGGGATCAAGTTGCTCCCAGTGCCAGGCCTGCTGGCCTCCTCAGCAAGGGCCAGGGGTCCTGTCTGCCAGGCAAACGGGGGGGGGNAACTGGGGGAGGCTGGGGCCTGAGGCCTGTGGGGGAGAGGGAGCGAGGAAGGGAAGCATGCCTGGGTTTCTTTTTCATCGCACGCATTCCCAGGAAAAAGCCCTTTTCTGTGGAGGTTAATGACCCAGCCCAGATAAATGGCAGTGTGGGTGTCCCCTCACACCACAGGGAGACCCCTACTTGCTCTTCCTAGGCTCCAGCCCCACACAGGACAGCTGGACACCTACCCTTGTTCCTGCCCAGACTATTTCTGAGCACACATCAGCATCCTCGGTGTGCATCCCAATGATGAGGCCACACTGTGAGAACCTACAACAGCACCATACAACGGTGGCACCCAAATGTCCACCTTGGCCCGAATATTGGCTGGTTAGGCTCACTTAAGGACCAGTTATCCGAATTGGGCTGCAGTCTCCTGAAAAGGGTTAGGGTAGGTGCATCTCTACTAGAGTTTCCCAGGACGCATGGATAGGGTCTTGGTCACCACAGGAGGAGCGGGGAGAAGAGGACAGGAAGCCCACCTCACTGCTCATTGTTCCAACACCGACCCACTACCCTCATCAATTTCTCCCAGCGTTATAACCTTTCCGGTGTTTTCAACCTTTCCTCCCCAGAAAACTGTACAGGGGCTTGTTTTCAAACTACGTCTGCTCGTGCTAAAGCATCCAAAAGAAAAGTTACATTGTAAAAGGCTCGCTAATCAGATGCCTGCTCACAATTTTTTTTTACTGCAGCTGAGGGAATTTTTGGAGCAATACCAGAAAAATGCTGAATCTGCCTAAAATTCCATTAAGGTGTTTGCCCCTCCCCTTCCACGGTTTCCTTAAGGTATAAAATCTTCCCTTTAAGGGGAAAAGGGAACTGGGTACTGAGAAGGGGCAGATTTACAGTGTCTGCATAGGGAAGACCACTGAGCAAGGAGTTCTACCACCCCTGGTCACCAGTGAACACACCAGACAGACACTTGTCGACCAAAGACTCGTGAATGACTCTCATACTTAGGGCCTCACTGGCTCAGGGTAATTAGAACTCAAGGCCACAAGTTAAGAACAGAAGAAATCGAACTTAAGGCCAGCCTGGTCTACAGAAAGAGCTCCAGGACAGCCAAGGCCACACAGGTTTTTGAAATCATCTTGAAAAACCAAAACTGTACATTTAGGCTGTCGAGATGGTCCACTAGGTAAAGGTGCTGGCAATCAAGACTGACAATCAAGTTTGATCCCTGAAACCCACATGGTGGCAGGGAGCAGGGAAGAACCAACAGAGCGGCCCCCTTCCACAAGTACAACATAGCATGTTGTAATATATCTGTCCACACAATAGATAAATAAATATGCTAACTAAAGAAATAAAACTTTTAGAGACAAGGAAGAGCACAAGGAAGGAAAGGCCAAATTTGAGGTCTCCGCTCACAGAGCCAACCATGAGACTATGAAGTCATCAGAAACATCAATAGGCTTCTCCTGTCACAGACAGGCCCAACAACAGTGTCCACACACATTTGGGTACCCTTTCTGTTTGGACTGACCGAGCAGGCACTCATAGGCCATCATATCACACCCTTGGGCTCTGGCAAAGAAATATCACTTTATAAACACAGAACAGGTACTACTGATAGGGAGGGGTATCCTAGAATTTGGACCTTTTGTGAGAGAAACAAGCTTGAAAAAAATAAAGTCAGAATGGATAGAGTCAGAGGAACTGGCACTCACAAGGTTAATTGTACCCCCAACTGCCTTGCAGATGGCAAAGGAGGGGGTCTCACCCACTCTCACCTCTGTGAGAGGCTTGGATTATAAGGTCGGTATTTCTTTGCCAAAACCCAAGGGTTTATGACGGCCTATGCGTGCCTGCTCGGTCAATTCAAACAGGAAGGGTGCCTAAGCAGCAACCCTGCTCCCAAAGGCCTTTCCAGGCAGGTCAGGGCAAAGAAAGGGCAGGCGAGTAGACAAATGTTCAGTGCAGCCGCAAGGAACACAAACACTGACTACCAACGCCCTAGCAGCCACAGGTCAAGGGTCCTCCCTCCTCTGGTGGACCCCACCCGGCAGTCGCCCCAGTCTGTCTTTCTACACCAGATACCTCACAGACTGATAGCACCATTGCCTTGCTCCTCCCCCATTTAAAGTTGGCCATTCAGAGTTCACCTGAACCATTCCAGGACCAACAATAAAGAGGGGGCCAACACTCAATCTAGGCTCATCTGCATCATAACAAGGAGGCAAAAGATCAAAACCCACAGACAATAGGGAAACCACTGACTTGAACCTGTCATGCCTTCAAGCTAATTAGAACTCAGGTAGAAATACAGCCCTGACTTCCAGAAGGTCCTGAAACAGCTCAGATAGCTCTGGACTTTGGAGCTTAACTAAGAGATCTGAAATGCTTCGGGTTAATTCTCCACCGCCGGACCGCAGGGAGTGCTGAAACTCAACCCCCAACCCCCATCCCTTCACTAAGGGGACCACAATGTGAAATCTGGGTGTCAGAGACTACATTTAGAAAGCTGGATTCCACTGGCACCCCCCCATGCTCTGCAGTATCTCACTGATGGTTGCTGGGCTGGGAGGAATGGTCAGAGGATGTTATGGACCCTCCTTCAAGGCATACTCCATCAGATCCTTAGGTCCAATTGGCTGAATACCTAAACCAGACCTTACTTAGGTCCCCGCGCCCCTCGTCATGGCACATCCCAACTCTGGTGGGATAATTCCAAATTCATCCTAAAAACAGGTCTCCTTGTTCCAGCCTAAGAGTTATTATGACAATTTGATACAAAAGTGATGGGCAGCCCATCACGTGGTATGCTACACACACCCAATCATCTTCTGACCCACGGTGGTAGCACACACGTTTAGTCCTAGCATGTGGGAGGCAGAGACAGGCAGATCTCTGACTTTGCAGAGTTCCAGGACGGCCAGGGCTACACTGAGAAACCCTGTCCCAAAAAGCAAAAACAAAAAACAAAACCCTGTCTTCCCCACCCACCCCCAAAAGATGAGCTATTATGGGTAGGCACCTACCTCAGGCCACAAAAGCCCTTGTTCCCAATGTCCTCTCCAAATGCTCAGGGGGAGTACTTAAGTCAAGCCAAGAAGGGGGGAGTACAACAGCTTCCCTGGCCAGCAAGTCACTCTGTGACCTTGGCCAAGTGACTTGCTCTCCTGGGACTTATCAGTTTGACCTGTCTATAAATTACATGAAGGCAGTTTGGGCAAAATGGGTCCCTAGACTTGTTCTGGCCCTGGATGACTTTGCAGTGTACAAATGACCCTGCCGGTAGTCACCAAGCCTAGTCCCATTTTATCTCCGCTCCCTTCCAAAGTAAGAAAATCTCTTGGAGGTGGAAGGCAGTTTTGCATTTAATTTGTAAAAACAAAAACAGGAGAGAGAGCCACTTCCAAATCTAAACCAATCTGGTTGTTTCTTTAATTCCAAGCGAGTTCTTTATCTTGTCACTTCTTCATCTTTAGAAAAAGCTGAGTCCCCAAGAAAAGGCCTCTTACTTCCCGCACCTACCCCGGCCTGGAGCCCAGCAGCTTCTCTCTAACCATCCTCCTGCAAACTACTACCCCAAGCTTCCAGACAGCCTGCTGGTCTAGAAGGGTGATCAGTAACTTGGTCCTTAAAGACAAATCAGGCCGAATACTGACTTCCAGCTGAGATGTTACTACCGTGCTCCCCACCCCAGTCCCACCCAAAGAAAGCCCTGGGGTCCACACCTGAAGCCCCGAGCCAGAGGGTCCCTCCTCAGATCACCATTTAGCCAGCAGAGAGTAAAACTGAAGGGGTAAGCACAGGGCAGAGAAGGGAAGCCGCACAAATCAAAAGCTCTCGTCTGTCTCGCCAGTTGGGCTGACGCGGCTTCCTGTGGCCCTGTGTTCAGCCATGCAAATTATAACATGTACCCGACTGTTGCTGCTGCCGCCTGAGGAGACCGGCTCTGCCCAGCTGAGGCTCAGAGGAAGGGTGGGGACTCCCAACCCAGCCAACTCCATTCATAATATTTACAGTAAATGGCCTCTCTGGCTGCTGCTGAGTGTACATCCAGTCTAATTACCTCTCGAGTTTGCCTACACGGTTCTTCCCCTCCCCCTCAACCAACATGACCAAGTTCCTACCATGACCCCCAGAATAACTCAGCCATCTCCTGAAGGTGGATTTTTGTAATTGAGCATCTGGAGCCCCCAGGTCTGCACAGTATCTTCTCTTGGTATAGACCTGGTCGGGCCCCCAGAAAACAGAAGTAGGGCACTCATGGGACAAAGTCCACTTGAATATATCCAAGGAGGACATTCCTGTCAAATCCTGCTCAACCATCTATCTACCTGCCAGTCTGGAGAACCTCTACATTCCAGATCTGGGTTCAACTGCAGAGCCATCGCTGGATGCTGAGAAATGTACACCCAAGAACTGACAGAAAGAACTGGGATCCATCATCAGAGTTCTCCTTGCTCCTTTCACTAATCATTCTAGCATGTCAGCTGCACGCTAGAAGTTCAGCAAGAATCCTATTATATAGTATGACATATACAGGCACAAAAATGCCATAACCTCCCTCCGTCCCTCCCCCCTCCCCCTCCTCTCTCCTGGAACTAGCTCTGTAGACCAGGCTGGTGTCGAACTCAGAGATCCACCTGTCTCACCGCCAGGCTGTATGCTAACTTTTACAACCTTGTTTCTAATAAAAATGAACACACTAAGTAAGTCTTCCAAAAAGGCAAAAATTCTCAGTCACAGAGAACACAAAACCATCCTGTCCACTTTTGCCCTAGACCTCACTTTTAAAAGGCCACATGTCACACTGAATCCAGTCCCCAAGCCTTACCCACTACCCCACTCAGGTTTTTCTAAAGGGTAAGAAAACCTTCAGAGGATAGGAAAATAGAGAAATAAGCATCCTTTTCAACCCCCTCCTCCCTAGACTCCCCTTGTCCCACAACAATTATGAAAACTGTTGGATGGGAAGGCATTTTGAATATTCACGGCATTCCAGCGAATACATTCCAGCGAATACATTCCAGCACAGGATCTGATGGAAAGGCCTCCCTCTCCAGCAAGCTCCTTCTCTCCTTCCCTCCCAACCCTCATTCTTCTTTTTCTTTACAACCCAGGACATGGGCTGGCCAGGCCAGGACTGCACTGTACTAACAGGGGAAAACCAGAAAGACAGCCTGGAGACAGCGTGCAGACTGGAAAAGTTAATCATTACTTCTGTCTGTCCCTGTAATCTAATCTCCCCAGCTTGGATACACTCACTGCTCAGGCATCCCAGCCCTTTCACCCCCAAAGCACCCAGGACCTCCTAGACCCGAGTCTCCCTGCCTGCCTGCCTGCCCTCCAGCAACACCCTTGCAGTGCGGGAGGCCAAGGCTCCCAGAGTCCTCTTCCAGGCAAGGGTGTTGCCGCAAGGACCTGGAGTCCACCATGCATGGCTGCCCTTCTGTAGAGTGGCCCAAATTCTGAGGATTTTCTGGTCTCACATGATGTAGGTTCCAATCTGGCTAGTATATCTGGAGTGCCCCGTCTCACCTCCCCGCCACCCCCAGCTGCTTTCTGTTTGGGATATATACACTCAGAAATCAGTGATTTGGTAATTTTGTTAAGTTTATTTTACCACAGAAAGAAAGGGATAAGCAGGCAGACAAACAGCTCACCAACAGCTTGCTTGTTAATTCTGCTGGGTTCGATCCCCCACACAGGAAGGGAAGGAAGTCCCTACTCTCCAGGGCATCTATCCATCACCCTGAGCCTACTCCCCTAAAACATATGCAAATGTCAGTGTGGGTATATGCAATTTTCCCCTGGGGCGAGGATCCTCCTCTTTCATTGATCTTAGAAGAGCTTGAAAACCAAGACGGATAGCATAAAGAACCATAATCTTATTTTAGAGCAGACAGAGGCTGGTGACTCCCTAGACACTGGGTTCCCCAACCTTGAATTCAAGAGTCAAAGCATCACAGATCTTGGGGAGGGTGTGGATTTGGTGACCAAGCTTATTCCCTTATTTTGCAAATGAGAAAACGGGGGTCCACAACACAACAGTGTGTGCCCTTGCTCCCTGACTCTCAGAATACAGTAAATCAGTTTAGGTCCTACGGGGATATAGCCTCCTCCTGGAACCACAAATGTATGGGGAAGTGGAAGGGGGCCAATTGTAGGATTTCTGACTCTTTCAGGAAATAGCCCTAGAACTAGAAACAGGGCCCATCTTTTAAGTAGTAGGCACACCCAGAGCAGGGAGAACTTTTTCTTTCCCCCCTTGGTTACTGATTGATGAGGGGAGGCCAGTGCTGTTTAACAGGCAGCCTGCCATGGTGTTAAGAATCCCCACATAACAGCGGAGTTCAAACAGCTCAGATGGCCCTCACCTCTCCTAGGGGCTAGGGGCAATGATCAAAACCTCTCCACCCACCCCCTAAAAAGTGCAGATAGGCAAATCTGTCACAAACTATCATTATCTTGGTTCTGTACTCATTTGTGTCTGTTGAGCGAAGGACCCAGATTTAAAAGTAAAAAGACCAGAAAAATGAACGAACACAAGAGCCACCGGCCACAGTCGCAGGCCTGAAGCCTGCTCACCTATGTATCTTTTTGGCTAAGGGACAGAAGCTCCCAGCTCCACAAGGTGAAATTGGAGTTGCGACCAGTTCTTCCCTTTCTTTGGCGCAAGCTCCAAATCAACAGCCAGACAAAGACGCCAGAGAAGCACGAAGATAATTAAATTAGTGGATGCTCAGAGCCCACAAAAGTCTCAGGTGGTCCCCAGGGAACCTCCAGGGCAAGATGTGCGCAGAAATGAAACACCTTGCTAAATGTACTCATAGATTACTATGTGCAAGCAACCCAAGGTCAATCATGGCCTCGCTCACAAAGGGTTAGGTCTCCCCCAGGTCAATCATGGCCTCACTCACAAAGGGTTAGGTCTCAGAAGTAATCTCGGGCTCTGGAAATACTGTCTCTCTAGCTGTCAAAATACTGGATGCTGTGTAATGCTGCACGCGCACACACGGGGACGCACACAAACACAAACACACACGCTCCAGGGGTCTCACCAAGAACCCAGCTCCCTGGCCATTTCTTGCAGACTGTGCACCCCCCACCCCGGTCCTAGCAGGGGTTTGCAAGGTGAGTTAGCATCATGCCTTAAATCACTGCTATTACCAGACAGCAGGGGCTGAAGCCAGACCATGAGGAGACCTCTATTTATCTACAAATGTTGTGTGCTCAGTTCTCAACAGAGCAGTGGCAGGGCTCATGCCTGAAAAGTCTTGCCTGCCCATCTCCCAGACAGCCAACCATCCCAGCACCTCTGCTAGGCAGGCTGACTGCATTAAGAAGCTGCTCCTGCCTTTTTCTCTGACTTCCATCCTTTGAGAGCCCAGGCCTTGATCCTCCACACTGTATTGAGCCTGGTACATGCTAACTTCTCAGGAAATATCAGAAATGAATAAATCCGCACATCGGCTTCTTCCCAAAAAACTGCCTCACTGAGTTCCACACCTGGGAGAGAGACGCAGAGTGAAGCCACCTGGGACTAGGTAAGGACACAGTGCCTCACCAGGGCCAGCCAGAAAGGCCATGGCTTGTCTTGGACTCTGTGCAGGTAGGAAGACAGACTCCCCTGCTCTGGGCTGAACAGATGCCCAGCCAGTGGCTGGCACAGGCTGAGAGGTGTTTCCAAGGTAGGCGCCGGCCAGGCAACCTCTGCGGGTACACCACCTGCCCACAGCATTCTGCTTTGGCGTCCTGCTCTGTTTGGACAAGTTACCCTCAGCAAGTGTTCAACAATGCTTTTACACACCCCAGGGCTCTTGTTGTGTTATGAAAACAAAACAAAGCACGCTAAGGGAAAAAGCTGGGAGGGTGGGGGTGAGAGCAGCCAGCCACACACAGTCTTTCTTTCTGGTCTCCACCTCCCCTGCTCTGGGCAGCAGGATCTCATAACCCAAGCCATCAGAGCAGGGCATCAAAGAGAGGCCTCAGATGCTCAGGGATAAATACATGGATGCTGTATCAGGTCTACCCCTCCTTTGAGGGGGACTCTTTCCTGATGCACTGACAGCCACAGGACCAACATATATAGCCGTGGACCGTCAAAGGTTGGTCCCATCCTCAGGGACAGAGAGAAGGACAAACAGCCCTCCTGAATCCTCTCCAGAAAGACAACTCTGGTGTGAAAAGACTGGATGGAGTAAATTCTTACCTACCCTTACTATTTTTTCCCCTGCAAGTTAAAACTGAGCTAATGACACTGGGTGGAGCTCAGGCTTAGGATACCAAAGCCAAACCAAAATCAGTTCCCAGCCAAGAGCTGCTTGGCCTCACCATTAGGAGAAGGAAGCTGAAAAACCCATGAAGGATTCTACAGTAAAGTGGGAAATAAGGACTGCAGTTAGCGTTTCAACTGAAGGTGACGCTTCTGGGGAAATTTTTTTTTAATAAAAATAACATAAAGCTCTCAAACAGCCTCTTTCTTAAAGAAAATGGTCTAAAAGTCCTCATGGGAACAGAAGGGAAGAAGGGGGCAAAAAAAGGAGCGGGCAGTGCCCAGCAGTTTCCTCAGCCACACTACTCTTCATGAACTTTCTTTCTGGAGTTCTCCTAAAAAGAGAGCGATGATGCAATTTCCCGTCTTGTCCCGATATTTCCTGTTAGCTGACAAGGTGAAAGTTATCGCTGCTTTAATGACTGTCCTACACCCCATCAAAAAGCCACCTTTGCCTGCCCAGTTCCCAGCTTTACTGCACTCGGTCTCTATTTTATCAGGAACAGTATTGTTTTCCTACACCTTTAGGAGGAGGCAGGCATCAGCTCTACAGCAACAGCTTCCTCTAGGAACTGGGTCAACGGCTGGGATCCCCAAGGTGACCTCATGGGGAGAAGGGCCAGGGGAGGCCATCCCCTCCTACCGAGGTGTATAAGAGGACTTACTGCAATCAAGTAAATACAGCTTTCTTGGTGTGTTAGCCACTAAATTGAGGACTGTGCCTCAGCAGTTAATAATATCTTCCCTCTGAAAATAGCCCGAAGAGGAAGCCTCCGTGTGACAGTAGGCAGGCAGCCAGATGCTGGGCCATTCAATCCTCACGGAGAAAGATGTGAGGGCCAATGGTGGCTGAACGTACAGTATCCTCTCTCTCTCAGGCTCCGCAAAGAGAACACAGGAGGGATGCTGTGTGGACTGTGGGCTCCAGTGGCCTTGAAAGGGTCTCGGGCACCAGGCTTTAGAAGCTAGCCTTTGTACCCTCTCGGGCTCTTTGTCACTGCACTGGGCAAGCCCCCTGGGACATGGCGTCTGGAGAGAAGTAGGAGTAGATGCACTTCCCTGTACCCCAGACCAAGAGGTCAGACTTGGGGAACAAACGAAGTTTCCTACTTAGGTTTCTCCAACTTGCACGGAAATGGAAAGGTTGGAAAAAACACTGAGTGGGATGTGGTGGGGCACACCTTTAGTCCCAGCACTCAGGAGATAGAGGCAGACAGTTCAAGGCCAGTCTGGGCTACAAGGTGAGTTCCAGGACAGCCAGGGACACACACACACACAGAGAATGAGCGAGGGAGGGAAAGAGAGAAAGCTCAACACTGAGATGCATGCACCTGCCAGCAGTGAACAGATAGCCACCAATGGCTATGGTCCCAGAGATTTGTAGGTGTTACGGAAACCAGGATCCAGCACAGGTGAGAAACCTCTCTCACTAGTCACTCACTGTTTGTCACGGATAACACTTGCATACAGTTAAAAGTCACTATGGGCCACACCTGTCAGAATTGTGGTGAAGCCCACATAGCATGAAATGCACCACCAGGAACACTGGGCACATGAACTATATACATCACCACCCACCCCAAAAGGAAACACAGCACTAAGCAGCACTCTCGCAACCATAACAACACATGAGGAAGGCATTCTCCTTAAAGGTTTCTGAAATCAAGCAAAGACAGCTCAGCACTTAAGCTCACTGGCTGCTATTGCAGGACCCAAGTAAAGTTCTAAGCACCCACACGGCAGCTTGCAACTATAACTCCACTTCCACAGAACCTGAAGCCCTCTTCCGGCTTTCTCCTGTACCGGGCATGTATGTGGAACACAGACAAACATGCAGGCCAAACACTCAGACACGTAATAAACCAATCTAAGAAAACATTTTCAAAGAAAAAGTTCAGATTCAAAGGCTAGAAATGCAAGTTCAGGAATTAGTGCTTTGCACTTAAAAAACAAACAAAAAAACCCATCAGACTAAAACAACTGTGTTAGGGCTGTTTTTTGTTTTGTTTTGGTACAGGCTCACTCAGGCAGCCCTGGCTGGCCTTGAACCCAAAGATCCACCTGCCTCTGACTTTGGTAATCACTTATTTTTGCCAGGATGATAGATAATGCATGCTCGCAAGACCGGATGTTTGACATTAAAAGCAACATCCTATCTTGTCATACTAGCTATTGAAGATTTTAAAAGATTTCTTTCTTTTTTTCTTTGAGACAGTCAAAGTAGACAGTCTCACTACGTAGCCCTGACTGGACTAGATAGAACTCACTATTGTATACTAGGCCGACCTGACCGCTTCTGCCTCCCAAGAGCCGGAATTAAATAAAGACACCTACTTGGAGTGCTGCTCAAAGTGCAAAGCCTACACTGAGGTGAACTAAGACCCACCTAGAGGTTGGGGTTACAGTTCATGGTGGGGTGCTTGCTTACGGTGTGTGAGGGCTCACACTTTGCCCTACATGCTTTCAGAAAGAGAAAAATACCGCTATCATCTGAAATACCATGAGGCAAAAGAAGCCAAACCCTTTCATGAATCTGTGACAAGAGCCTCTTCCTTTCACTGTTGCTGGCCCCAGAAGTCCTCAAAAAGTCTAAGCCATCTATAGCAGGCAGGCTCTGCTGAGAAGAGGCCCAAGGGGGAGCTGGGGAGGCTGTTTGCAGAAGCACAGCCAAAGCCACTGCCATCCTGGCCTTCTCGAGCCCTTCCCCCACTTGCTGGCTGGACTGGGTTCTGCCTGGGGACAGGATACAGAGGCAGCGTCCCATCTAGTCTAGCCGGCAGAGCAGCCCAAATTTGCTCCAGAGATTTTAAATGCTGTCACCCTGCATTTAACCCCTACCTGACTACCTCATTCTTTCCAGGACAAAAGAGGTTTATCAGGGAGTCGTTCACCAGGGGTGGGGCCCATGGCCTCAGGTCCTACAGAAGAGGCCCGCCAACAGTCTCACTGCTGCCTAGGACGGGTCTACACAGGGCGTGGGTGTGCATCAGGTAAGCCGCCCTAGCCTGGAGCCAGCAGACTGACTTGGTTAAGAGACTAGACCTGTATTCTTGGACTTCCAAAGACTGTCATTTCCCACAGTGGCCTGGAGGGAACAGGTGGTCACTGCTGGTCACTCTGGGAGCCCATCCTTGAGCTCACCAACCCTCACCTCCCAGGGTGTTAGAAACCACAGCCAAACCAGGTAAGAGGCAGAGATGCTGGGGACACAGCAGTCACCTGAGGCCCAGGACTCCCTAGCTCAGTATCACAATTTCATGCCAGACGTTAAAAACTCATTCAACATTCAGCTGAATGGCTTTCCTTAGACCAGAATGTAGCAAACCTCCTGAGTTTGAGAATGTAGCAAACCTCCGACTTGGTTTGAGCCCAAGTCGGCCGTGGACCGAGCCAGGGCATTTCAGATTATATAGGTGTTTTTAAAAGTCCTCGGACACTAAGGCCAGCAGGGATCAAAGAGGAGAGAGACTTGTCCTCGTGGTCGATTTAGTCCTGACTTGAAACCCTTCCATCCCAAATGTGGAAACCAAAAGCTATCTAAGACCTTAAGCAAAGGAACTAGCCTAGCCGCCCTCCCGCAGGCCCCGACCCCTCCACATAAACATGATTGCATAGACAGGAGGTGTCGATGCAGTTTCTTCAATTCCCCTAAGACTCCTTCATGCTCCAAGTCTCCAGGGCCCACCACTCACCCCACCCCCGACCCTGGGAATTCCTCTCTGCAAGTTGAAGTAGCTGTGAATGGCTGCAGGCCCCTAACATTGCTCTCTGGGGGAGTTCCAGAGACCCAGTCAGTACCAAAGGCTAGTATCTCTGAAGGAAGGGCCTGCAGCTAGGTAACCTAGCACAAAGGAAATACTCCTTTTTCTATCAGTCCAGTTAAGACTGCAATAGGCCACATGCAGCTCCTCCACCCAACTCCAGAGAGAGGGTGCAAAGATGCTAAGCCAAGAGCAGTTCTTCCCGGAGATGTAGTAGAGAGCCCAGATGCAAATTCTGGCTGTCTCCTCCATTCAGCTCTATAGAAGCTTCTCAGTTATGTCATTTCTTGCCAAGGTGGGTCTCCCTGACTCAATTGTGTCAAAGCAGCAGTAGCAAAGGCCTGACCCGGATTTGCATGCCTTCCAAAAGACGTCAGTGCCCAGAGACAAGGCTGAACACAGGCTACCAATACTGCCATTCTGAACTGTTCCAAATACCAGTCCCCACACAGGACACAACTTCATGCAGGAGCCACTTTATGAGAGCAGGGCCCCAGAATCTCTCAGATCCTGCCTATTGGCATGGCATCTCTACGCTCAAGTGTCAACACCGGAGTCTGTCTGTCTGTCTGTCTGTCTGCAGTGTGTGAGCGCACACACTCACATGCTTGCACACAGCAATCCATCTGTCTCAGAAAGCCGGCTGTCAGAAATGAAAGTACAATCTCCTGGAACCAAATTACTGCCTTCTAAAAATGTCCCGTTTTTCCCAGACTGAGGAAACTTGTAAGGGTGGGGTGTGGTGCTTCACTGCAGGTCTGCAAGAAGCTGGCCTGTCGTCCCCCTGCCCTCCCCCCACCAGAACCAGACTGCAAGGCTGGAATTCCAACCTGAAGCCAGGGTGCTATTCCCAGGGCCAGTCCCCGCCCACTCCCCTTCCTCTTTGCGGGGCCCTCTGCAAGCGTGCAGGAAAGGGAAGGGCCAGCCTTGGAGTCACCCTGCATTTCAGGAGGGGCTAGGCCTTTGAGCAAGCCCCACCTCCATCTCCAAGGCACCACATTTTCACATTGGGCTGTTTTCGCTTTCCCTTCTTCCCTTGCCAAAAGAATCAAGCCCTGGCTCACACTGGCGACCTTCCTCCCACCCTGAACTGAGCCCCATTCATTAAAGCCCGCTCTTAGCCAGGGCAGGACAGGAAGGAAAGCAGCACACAGGGCCTGTGAAAGAGACTCTGAGAGGTTATTTCAGGGGGTGTCACCGCCCCCCACCTTAACTGATGTCCATACTTCTCCAGCCCTAAACCTCACTCCAGAGTTCACTACAGGAGCCCCTTCCCATCTCCTCCGGCCTCATTCAACACTCCTGCCCCTTAAGACCTCAATCTAAGCAAAGCAGACATTTAGTCCCTACACACAACCCTAGCACCACCTTTGTTAAAAAAGGAGGTGGTCTGGGCTTCCAGACTGTATGAAACCCTCTGCCTAGGCTCACGAAGAGACACTCCCAGAACAAAGAGGATCTTGAGCTTCTCTCTGTGCCCGTCACCTCCCCTCTAAGATACCCCCAAACCATTGGCATCAACCCAAAAAGTCCTTCCTACAACAGCCTCCACCCCAGCCATTAATACATGGCTCCAACTGCATCAAGAAGAAAGGGCTCCAACTTCGAAGCCTTGGGAATTAGTAAACCAAGAGCTAAAATTCAAAACAAACGCTCTTTAATGTGGAGGCCTCTTTTTTTCCCCTTTTCTGCAGTTCTGTTACACCATGACATACTCTGCCATCCTAGCAGAGCCTCATCCATTGCCGAGGGGGCCTGGGGGCGGGGCACTAGAATGCCGCTTCCCAGCTCCTTTCTAGAACTGGCAGAACTTTAGGGAAGCGGGTCCGCTGACCAGGTCATGCTGTTTGGCTCCTGGGGTGGGGTGGTAAGCAGCTCTCAGGCTGGTGGTTCTCAGCCTGGTATCGTCATTTCCTCCAGTAGAGGAGACAGACAAGATGTTATCAATAAGACAAGCCTTCCGAAAAGCCCCTTTCAAAAGCTACCACTTCCCTTGCTTATTTCATGTGGTTTGGAGAAGCCAGGGCTCCTCCCTGCACACCCAGAACTTAACAAATAGAGCAGCAAAAAACCAAAACAGAAAGAAAGAAAGAAAGAAAGAAAGAAAGAAAGAAAGAAAGAA
>LOJH01002825.1:0-11272 GCA_001685095.1 Ellobius talpinus
TGAGAAACCGCCACACTAATTTCCAAAGTGGTTGCACAAGTTTGCATTCCCACCCACAAATGTATAGTTTCTCACTCTGAGCTTATGTTAGCTAAATTTATGAGCTTCAGTAGATGGTTTCGTTTACAGTAAGATATAAACTCACTAAGAGCCTAAACTCACATCCTTTGGACAGGCAATACTTTCTTCCTTGGAGACATGCATTTTAGGAAGACACATTTTAATCACAAAATAATGTCTGATAATTATTGAGATTGGAAAACAAAGATGTCATGATTCCAAGAGTAGTGAGAGCTTCCCTTGAGTTAACATGGAACATCCACTTTGAAAGTGTACACACGGCACATGGATGGAGCAAGCCACATCCTTAGCCCCAAAGCATCTGCTCAGAGCTATGTGATTTTATTTGTTTATTCTTCACATTGTCTGGTATGTGTATGGGTTCTTAACGATTTGATTTCCAATTGTCATTGTTTAAATATTCTTCATGACAAAGACAGCTTTTCGAATTTGGTATGGCTTTATACAAACAGAAGTTTAAATTTCTAGTGGCAATCTTAGTTTTCATATTTGGGGATGAATTTTATTTTAGATTGCAGCTTTATATAGCAGGTTACTTTTAAATAAATAATAGAATGTATAACTTCAAATAAAATGTATGGAAGTTTACATAATTAAACTTGGCTAAGGTATCAATACATCATCAATACAACATATTTGCTCCAGGAGATGAGTGTTTCCTATTATGTTATGAACTCTTAGTATTGAGATAGCTATTCTCTGAAAATGTCTTAGGAGAACACTTTCAATGACATCCAGGGACATCTTGGATAGACTTACAGGCCTCAAGTTTTTTCTCACCATCTGTTACTCAGCTTTCGAAAGTCATTTCTTTGAGTCTTAAAACTTTTCAATAAAAATTTTCCTTCTAGAATGAGATATATCTGTGACTTGATGGACCACATTTAATAAGTTATATCATTAAACAAAATACAGATGATTTCCATGTCTTGAAATTTTCTAGAACATATGAATTTCGATTCTATAACATACTATTTGTACATTATTGGTCACATGAATGAAAACCTTATAAACGGATCCTCTGTTCTAATTTAAAACCCAAGTTTGTTGATAACAACTGTTATTACTTTTACTTTCGCTTGCTCATTAATAAAGGACTTTAGAGGCTAACTACTGCAAATAATGTTCTCTAAAATGTAGAGTGCAAAGAGAGATGGAAAACTTGGGTCCTAGCAAAGGGTGTTAGAAGCAGCCCTGCACCTGCCTAATTACTATCTAGCTGACTACTGATTTGAGGCAAATAGATAGTTGAATCTTGGCTGTGGGTTGCTGTGATTGAAATCAAGCTTCTACACTAATTATTCCCTGAATTTAGACTAAAGATCATCTTTTTGCCCATTAAATTGACCCTTACAGGAAAAAAAATTGAATGACTGATTTCCAGTCATGAAAAATAGGATTTGTGCACCTATTTCGAGAGATTAGAATTGTTTAGAGTGATTTTTCTTCACAAAGCCACATCCAGTTTACTTTTTTTCTTTTTAGGAGTTTTTGGATTGATTGCTTACAGACAGGCTGGGTTTAGAAGATTGTTAGTTATTGATTTAAGAGTCTCAAGCTTTATAGATCCAAGAAATAGTTTTCCTTTCTCCTTAAATAGACATACACCACTGAGTTTAATCTATCCCCCGAGTCTCGGCTATCATTTGAATTTCTCAGGAAAATGGCTAACAGCTTTGAGTAGTCTAGCTGTTGTCACCATCAATATGGACTGTTAGTTAATATACTGATACTCTTACCAGAAACTAGAAAGCAGTTTCTTTGATGCAGGGTCCATGTGCCCAAAAGATATGGGATTGAAATAACTCATCCTTCCGCATTGTGGGTACACCCATGATAAGTTCCCTCAATGGGCTGGGTTAGAACATTTTCAGGGCACACTTTTCAGAGAAATCTTTCCTGAATACATTATTGTGATAGTTAATTACTTAATACTTGACATACAGCACTATTCTACAGTTTTACACTCCCTTTTCAGTCTTTGTCTTTTCTTTGGATTTCTTTTTCTTATTTCAGATTCTTTCTAAGGCATAAGTGTGTGTGTGTGTGTGTGTGTGTGTGTGTGTATGCTTGTGTGTTAGTTAATTCTCCCTTTATTCATGTCCTGTGATAGGAGATGGTGAAGGGAATGAACTTACATGGATAATGGTATTTATGTGAGTGACAGTCAATCTATCCAGTGATTGTGGTGGTCTGAATGAGAAGTGTTCCCCATATTCTTCAGCATTTTACCACTTGGTTGCCAACTAGTGGCTCTGTTTGGGTAGGTTTAGGATGTGTGACCTTGCTGGAGGAAGTATGCCACTAGAGGTGGGCTTTGAGAGCTAAAATCATCCCACTGACATGCCCTCCTCCTCTCTACTTTCTTCACCAGCTGTCATGTTATCATGCCTGCTCTGCCATCAGGGACACTTAGCCTTTCGATCTGAGAACCACAATGAGATCTTTCTTCCTCAGGTTGCCTTGGTCATGGTATTCTGTCACCCCAACAGAGAAGTAACTAATACAGTGATGCTGACATGTCTTACACAAATACGAATTGAATAAATGGTGGTTTTTATATTGTGAGTTATATAGAAGTCTGTCTTCTAAAGAAAGACACTTTTTAATGTTGCTATACAGTCTCTTGGTATCTACAATACAAATGTTTATCCACTCTCTCTATGTGCCTTATGTAATACTGTGATAATATTTTAAAAAATCCAGTATGTTTCCTCTGCTCTTAACTCTCAGAGGAATGAGGATGGTTTTAGAAAAATACTTGGGCATCAGCTGATTTTTGAGCAGAAAAAAATGTATCACCAAAGCTTAGAATGTCTCTATTCAGTTTTGTTCTTAAGTGTGTTGAATGAGTGACGTTCATGTCCATGGATTCACTGGCTCTAGGTTTTCTTGTTTTTCAAAGTGTACCAAATCTAAGGCTCATGGACATGCTTAGATGATCTTAGTACTGGATAGACTATCCAGCTAGCCATAAGAATTTATATTCTTAGAGAATAGAATTAGCATTATGTTTTAAGAAAAATGGCAAAGACAGATATCAAAATTAAATTCACTGAGACATAAGGATTAAGAACTAAGTGCATTTATCTTTGAAGATAATGAATTGCTTGTGCCAGTGATCTATAAAAGGTTGGCCTCAGCTCTTACTGCAGGGACCTTATCCCTTCCGGTATAATTTGCTAAGTTCCACCAAAGCAAAGACACTATTCCCCACTGAGGCCTAAATAAATGACAAGCTTGAAGTGGTGAAAAACAAATTCCTTCTCTGAGTTACTTGAACAAAAAACTGTTTGAACAGAAATCACATATTTCTACCCATGTGATGGAAGCTTACCACCTTTTACAATTATCTGTTTATTTGAGAAATCACTTGGCAAATTCGTCATGAAGGAAAGAGTATTAGGGATTTCAGTCGTTTCCACACCCCCAAGTAATGGAGGAAAACATTAGGAATGGAAACTGACTTTGTCCACCCCCAAATCCTTATCTGGGTTATTACAATCTATATGCTTTATGTACATATTAAGCATTTTCTGGTAACCAGGGAACCATTTATTTATGCACTTTATTTTCACTGCATGTCTATGAGTATGGAATAAAGCAAACATTGATCTACATAATCATATACATAGATTAAGGGAAACTTCCTGAAACAGTGCAAATTAGATCATTAAAAAATAGCAAAACTGAAGTTAATGGCTTATTTGCTGAAAGGAGGTATTTTAATTATTCTAGAGAGTTTGAATTCATGAATAAGTGATTAGCCCCTTACATCCTGCTTTTTCCTGGCTTCCTTTCCCTGTTCGTGATCCTGGGGAGCTTCTGATCAAGGTCTCCTGTGCTTTATCTGAACACTTAGTGGAGAAGTCTGAGATGACATGGTGAGCTGGCGTAGATGGAATTGTCACAGCTTCCTATGAGTGGCACTTTTTGAAGAAATAAACAATGAAAATGTAATGTAGGACCTGGAAGCAAGATTTTTATTTATTTATTTTGTTTTTGAGCAGTACAGATAATATGCATTAATATCAAACTATAGTCAAGAATAGATATGTCTCACTTCTCTTTTTTGCTTCTAGAATACACAGGAAAGAGCATTGACTAGAAAACTTGGACTTGACTTTGAACTTGAACAGATTTTCCATAACTTTATGACTTCACACATGTGACTAATCAGTACCTGATTGGGACAACCACACTCTCCACTGACTCTTCAGTTCCTATATATCTTGCTCATCTGCCTCCAATTTGCCTGGCTTCCATACCATGCACACACATGCACACACACGCATGCACACACACACATGCACACACACACGCATGCACACACACATACATATATACCATATATATGTATATATACATATATATGTTTCTGTTGCTGTGATGGTATGTTGTTGTTGTTGTTTTCCTTCTTTTCACTTTATCTATTTGTCTCTCATCATTCTTTGGGTCTCAATTAATTATCACTTTTTCCAACAGGCCTTTTAAATTTCACCATCTAAATAAGGCACTCTGTGTTACCATTAAGAGTCACTAGTCATGTGGGACCACTAGGATTGTACCACTGTATCCCTAGGAGTTTAATGTTATGGTTCTTTTCCAATTGTCTGGCTGGGGTAGACACTATGCTTCATTACAGATGGGGATATTGCTGGTACATTGTGCATGTTCAGTAAATATTTGAGAAACTAATGGATGAATAAATTAGATGTAAGGATCAGGGTAAGATAAATAAACTACAAGATCTTAACTGTCTGAAGCCATATGAGAAAAGGGAATTTACCTTGTCTAGTTTCCATGTGAAGGATGTCTGGAAGGACACTTTCTCATAATTAAAATCATGATTTATGCACACATAATTAGAAGAAAATGTAGAAACACTTTTTTAAAGTTTGGGTTTTAGAAGTAATAGATTTCATCAAGGCGTTTTCAGCCATACTTTGCTTCTGTTGATCTTCCTCTGCCCACCTCTCTGCGTTCACTTGTGTTCTTTCTGCATGCCTCATCTTACTTTCGTGTAACATGCATTCTAATACCCTCCCCTCCACTTCCTTAAAACCTCTTTTTCTCCCTTTCATTGTTACTCTTTCTGGTTTAAAGATATTTATACTCACTACCACATAAATACACACATATGAAAATGAGAAGCTAAGATTTGCATATGAGATAAAACATGTGATCTTTGTCTTTCTGAGCCGAGGTTACCACACTTCATACAATAATTTTCACATACATCCCTTTTTCTGCAAATTTTGTAATTTTGCTTTTCTTTATAATTGAATACACTTCCAGCATGAATATGTCCCACATTTGCGTTATCTATGCATCAGCTGATAGATATCTATGCCCGCTCCATACCTGGATATAGTGGATAGGGCAGCAATAAACATGGATGTGTGTCTGGTCAGATAAGATTTTTGATGCATTTTAATTGATTTTTGAGAAAGGTGATCGATTGTATCTAAATTCACCCTTCTTGTGGTAATGTCTAGTGTGCTAGCACCATTTGTTAAATAAGCCAACTTTTTTTCGCAGATGCTTTTAGCATCTTTGTCAAAAATGATATGGACACTTTGATGTGTTTATTTCTGGATCCACTACCAAGTTCCATTGACTTACATATCTGTTTTTGGGTCAGAACTAGTACAATGTAGCGTAATTTAATGGTAATTATTGCTAAATCCCTGACAGTTTCTTTTTGATTGGGATTGTCTTGGATATCTGTAGTATTTTGTGTTTTCATACAAGTTTTGTGATAACCAGTATCCGAGAATTCCTAAAGTCATATATAGAGGACTAATAAAGATAGTTTTATCCATGGGAACAGAAGAATGCATTTCATGAACAGAACAAACTCAGACCAACTGACTACTTTAAAAAACAGATACAACTATTTTGTCACTAAGAAACCCACTAGCTAAGAAAGGCATCTCCAAATTGGGAGCCAAAGCTTAGAAATAGATTTGTTCCATAAATGGAAGTGAGCATGGTGTTTCTCATTTCTCATAAAGTTCACCTCAAATCAAAACAAGTCAAAAACGATAAAGAAGGCTACTACATCAAAGGAATGTTTCATCATGGAGATATAACAGTTATAAATACTCATGAACTCTGTCTTAAAGCATAAGAGACCAAATAGTTCCTGACACAGTAAGAGTCAGGGGCTTCAAAACTTTACTCTCATATTTAGATAGGTCTTCTGGACGGAAAATCAGTAAAGAGAATTTATAGCTAAACAATAGCATAAATCAAGTGGATTTAACAGCTATCTACAGAATATTCCATGCAAGAGACAGGGGAGTACATTTTCCTTTCAACAGCCTGTGCAACTTTTCCTTTGAAATTAATACCATTATATGTCACAGTACATCCTTAACAATTATAAAACATTGAAATAATTCCTTTATCTTATCTGTCTAAAGTGGAAGAGAGGTAGACAGAACATCAAGAGAAGCCTCAGAAACTGAACAATTCAAGAAGAAACAACATTGGATGAACAATGTGTTACTGAAGGAATAAAGAGGGAATTTTAAAATTCTATAATAAAATGAAAGCAATCCATGGCTGATTTTTTTTGTCAACTTGACCCCAAACTTAGATATATGTTGGAAGAAGAAATCTTAATAGAGAAAATGCCTCCATAAGATTGGCCTCTAGTCAAGGCTGTGAGGAATGGTCTTGATTAGTATAGCATGAATCTAATTGGTTTTAATTAATAAAAACCTGGAGTCAGATTTTAGGGGGTGAAAGCTGAAAGATCAGAGAAGCAAAACAGCTAGGCAGGCGTTCTTACCTCTATGAAATCCTCTGACCAAATGGAGTAACAAGTCCTTAGACTGAATGCCTCGAGCTCCTCTCTCCTCCAGCCCTATATTCTCTCTCTGCCCAGTCATATCCCTTCCTGCCTCTACTTCCCGAGTGCTGAGATTAAAGGCACATGACTCTCAAGTAGTGGGATGAAAGGTGTGAGTCATCATGCCTGGATCTGTTTCTCTCTTTTTTCTTAAATTTAAATTTGTTTATTTTTTTAAAAAAAACATTCTTTTCTCATTTTACATACCAATCCCAGTTCCCACTCCCTCCCCTTCTCTTGGTCTTCTCACCTTCCCTATATCCCACCCCTATCCACTCCTCAGAGAGGGCAAGGCTTCCCCATGTGGAGTCAACAAAGTCTATCATATCACTTTGAGACAGGATCAAGGCCCACCCCACTATATCTAGGCTGAGCAAGATATCCATTCAAAGAGAATGGGCTCCAAAAGGCCAGTTTAAGCACTAGGGATAAATCTTGGTCCCACTGCCAGTGGCCCTACAGACTTCCCCAGTCATACAATAATCACCTACATTCAGAGGGCCTAGTTTGGTCCTATGCTGGTTCCCCCTCTGTCACTCCAGAGTCAGGGAGCTCCCACTAGCTTGGGTCAGCTGTTTCTGTGGGTGTCCCCATCATGGTCTTGCCCCCTTTGCTCATATTATCACTCCTCCCTCTCTTCAACTGGACTTTGGGAGTTCAGCCCAGTGCTTTGCTGTGAATCCCTGCATCTGCTTCCATCAGTTGCTGGATGAAAGTTCTATGATGACAATTAAGGTAGTCATCAATCTGCTTACAGGGAAAAGCCAGTTCATGCACCCTCTCCACTATTGCTTAGGGCCTTATCTGGGGTCCTCCTTGTGGATTCCTGAGAATTTCACTAGTGCCAGGTTTCTCACTAGCCTCATAATGACTCCCTCAATCAAGGCATCACTTTCCTTCCTCTACTTCTCTGTCCTTTGTGATCTCAACTATCCTGTTTTCTCATGTAGCCCAGGGTGGCCTTGAACTCACAGAGATCTGTCTGCCTCTGCATCCTGAGTGCTGAGATTAAAGGTGTCTGCCACCACTGCCTGGCCTCTATGGCTAACTAGTGGCTTAGGTCCCCACTCTGATCTTCAGACAAGCTTTATTTGTTAGATTATAAACAAAATATCACCACAGTTAATGATTGGTCTGAGACTCTAACTTACTGGAGAAGCTTCTTCCTTGGGCAGATGGTCCTGGATTGTATAAGAAGGCAGGAAAAGCAATCCATGAAGAACAAGAGGGTAAATACTATCCTCCATGGCATCTGAATCAGTTCCAGCCATGAGTTTCTGCCTTGATTTCCCCGTGTGATATATTGTGATGTGGAAGTAAAAGATGTGTGGTCTGAGTTGGCCAGGAAATGAAAGAGCAGCCTCCAACTACAAAATGGGGCACCACCGTGGGTCAACTACATCCCCATAAAGCCTGAGAGAGTTTGGGAAGGAATTCTAGACATAAAAGAACAGAGTTAAGCATGGCTTCTTGGTAGCTTCATATTTTTAGATAGGCTTTGTTTGCTGGTGGCAAGCAGAGGTGTGGCTCCTTTAAGAGGTTTTCTGACTGAGCTTTAGTGGCAAAAACTGAGTGACTTCTTTAAAATCTGGCTTCCTGATTCCTGCTGGCAGCATGAACTCTGGCTTTTTGGGGGGAGATCCTGCACTTAAATGGGGTTTGTGGGCAGCATACTGAAAGTTACTTGGTGGTAGCATGGGCCAATTGCTTCCCAGAGTTGAGGTGGTGAGCACAGCTCCCACCCGGTGGTCCCAGAGCTGGCACTGAACTACCTCCACCATGTTGTTAAAAGGACAAGAGAGGTGAAACCAGTATCCAGGGCTGCATTGACCACACTGCTTACTATTGTAAAATGCTCCTTGTCATAAAAGGACAGATTCTAACAAAAACAATCTCTAAACGAGACACAGTGTGTTTTGTAAAAATGTACGTAGGCTTGGGAAAGAGGAGAAGACTACAAACAGTTACATAAACAAATAAATAGCTTTAAAAAACAAAACAAAGTCTTTAAAGAGACAGTAATAGTAATATAAAAGAGTACAGATAGTCAGAGGAAACTAAAATGGCTGAAAAACACTTAAGAAAATGTTCAACATCCTTAGTCATCAGAGNAGAGGATGTAGGGAAAAGGGAACACTTCTGCATTGCTGGTGGGAATGCAAGCTGATACAGTCCCTTTGAATGT
Source organism: Ellobius talpinus (assembly GCA_001685095.1). Lineage (NCBI taxonomy): Eukaryota > Metazoa > Chordata > Mammalia > Rodentia > Cricetidae > Ellobius > Ellobius talpinus. The sequence goes on from LOJH01002825.1 coordinate 9,126, forward strand.
CAGTGTGGCGATTTCTCAGAAAATTAAAAAACAACCTTTGTCAAGACCCAGCAATACCACTTTTGGATATATATCTAAAGGATGCTCAATTGTGCCACAAGGATATGTGCTCAACTATGTTCATAGCATTGTTTGTCATAGCCAGAACCTGGAAAAAACCTAAATGCCTCTCGACTAAAGAATGGATAAGAAAAATTTGGTACATTTACACAATGGAGAACTACACAGCAGAAAAAATAACGACATCTTGAATTTTGCAGACAAATGCTAAATTTGCTAGAAATGAGCTAGAAAATATTATTTTGAGCAAGGTAACCCAGACCCAGAAAGACAATTATCACATGTATCATGAGTGGTTTTAAAACATAAAGCAAAGGAAACTAGCCCATAAATCACAATCCCAGAGAACCTAGACAACAAGGAGGACCCTAAGAGAGACACGCATAGATCTAACCTACATGGGAAGTAGAAAAAGATAAGATCTCCTTAGTAAATTGGGAGCATGGGGACCTTGGGAAAGGGTTGATGGGGAGGAGAGAGGCAGGGAGGAGAGCAGAGAAAAATGTAGAGCTCAGTATAAATCAATTTTAAAAAACTAAGACACTAGAGGCCAGGCAGTGGTGTCACACACCTTTAATCCCAGGATTTAGAAGACAGAGGCAGAAGCATCTCTGTGAGTTCAAGGCCACCCTGAACTATACAAGATCAATGCAGAAACAGATCCAGGTAATGATGGCCCACACCTTTAATCCCAGCACTACAGAGGAATATAAATTGGAATGAGACAGGAACTAGCTCTTTGAGTCTGATGATTTCTTAGAGGTAAGAACTTTCTAGTGGCTTGGCTGCTTTGCTTTTCTGATCTTCAAGTTGAATGCCAATATCTGTCTCTGGGTTTTTATTAAGTGTGCTACAAAAGTTTGTATCTATAAGTGCTCACATTAAATCTGAATGCAATCTCTGGTGAGAAATAGTAAAAATTAAGACAGAAATTAATGAAATAGATTCCAAAGAGAACAATATAAAAATAAAAATTGTTTTTCAGAAAGATTAGCAATATTGACAAACAATTTTTCTAAAAGTAGACCAAAAGAAAGGGAATGAGAACTTTAACAAAATTAATCGTGAAAAAGGGGCTATTACAATGGACTCCAGTGAAATACAGAGCATTATTAGGGAATACTTTGAAAAAACATATTCCATAAATTGGAGAAGAACAGCAACAAATAGATATATTTCTAAATGTACAAACTATTTAAACAGACTCAGAACAAGTAATTAAATTGAAGCAATAATCAAGTTTCTTCATGAAGAAAAACCCAGGGTTGGGTGGATCCAAGACTGAATTCTACTAATGTTTTAAGAAAAAAGTAGTATTTTTTTCATGCTATTTCAAAAAAAGAGAATTAAGCTTTTCTAGTTTCTTTTCTAGTTACTATGACTAAACTCCCTGTGGAAAGGTAGGGGGAAAGGAGTTTCTTTGATCTCATTGTTTCTGGCTACGGTGCATCATAGCAACAAAGTCAGAATAGTAGGAATTTGTAGAGTGTGTAGTCACTGTACACCCATAATTAAGAACAGATAGCAGGAAATTAATGCTCAGGTTGATTTCTCTACTCTTGTACAGGTCAAGATACCCTTCTGGGGAATAGTGCCACCAACAGTTGACAAGTCTTCTCATTTCAGTTTATATAATCAAGATAGCATCCACAGGCTTTCCCATAGATTAATCTGATCTAAAGGATCCCTCATTGAGACCCTCTTCCCAGGAGATCCTAGACTGTGTCAAATTGACAATTAAAAATGATAATGACAAGAACTTTATTAAACTCATATTGTGAAGCTAGTATTATTTTGATACCCAGACTAGATAGGCATAGCAGCAACAAAGAAAGAGTCTAGCTATAGACTAATTTCTCTGATGAACATGAATGCAAAAATTGTCAATAAAAATTTGCACGCTGAATTCAATAACATATTAAGAAGATCATTCATCGCAACCATCTTGATTTTATTCCAAGATGCAAAGTTGGTTAAACATATGTAAATAAAAAATGTAATGCACTCTCTTAATAGATTTAAGAACGGAAATCACAAATGCTTTTGTAGTATGATTGGGCATCTCTTGGGTATATTCCCAAGAGTGA
>LOJH01002825.1:11292-35925 GCA_001685095.1 Ellobius talpinus
TCATTGGTGTTTTTGATTTTAACCATTCTGACAGGTATAAGATGGTATCTCAGAGTTGTTTTGTTCTGTCTCTACTGCATGTACTGTTTTTTTGGGAGCCTATTCTATATGGATGCATACCTTCCTAAGCCTGGATGGAGAGGGGAGGCCCTTGGACTTTCTACACGGCAGGGTACCCTGTCCTCACTTAGGACTGGAGGGGGAGAGGAGGAGGGTGAGTGGGAGAGTGGGAGGGAAGTGGGAGGAGGAGAGGAAGTGGAAATTTTGATTGGTATTATTTATAAAGTAATAAACAAAAAAGAGAATATTTTGGAAGGAAAAAAGAATTAAACCGTTGAAAAGGTAAAAAAGAACAGAAATAACATGATCATCATAGAAAGATGCATAAAAGGTTTTTGAAAAACCACAACATGATCCATGATAAAATCATGAAAAACTAAGAATAGAGAGAACACAACTTAGTATAATAAAAGCTGTATATGACAAATGAATAGAGAACATTATACTGAATGGGGAAAACCAGAGCATTTCCTTGAAAATCTGAGAGGTAAATATGCCCACTCCATACTCTTATAGGATCCTGCTCTGTATGATACTCAAAGACTTACACAGAGCAGCAAGACAAGCAAAATATATAAAAATGACAAAAATTGGAAAAATGATGTCAAACTATATTTGCAGATGGCAGGAATCTATACTTAAATGACCCCCATGGATTCCACTAGAAAATGATTACATTTTATGCACACTTTCAGTAAAGCTGATGGGCACACAACAATGTGCAAAACTAATCTTTTAATGGATGAAATAATGAACTTGCTGAGAAAGAAAAACATCAGGAAAAACATCCATTGGCAATACCTCTACAACGCAATGTTAAGACACTAAAAAAAGTTTAAGGAGGCTACCAAATATGTGATCTTCAGTTTCAAAACGCTCTCTATCCAAGTCCCAAGGACATTCTTCACAGAATAGAAAGTGTTTTGCATTTCCATTCAAGATTTATAATTTTATCCCTGAAATGAGTCAACTTCTAAAACACAAATTCAATGCCACTATTTTCTTAATGAAATCTTTACTTGGCTGCACTATATGTGACACAAATTTCAAATTCCTTGGGATCATATGTAAAACCTTCACAACTGAGTTCTAACAAGGCTCCATTTCTTTCTAGCTAAGACAGGAGTACTGCATGTTGGCATTTAAAACATATGCACAGTCCCCAGGATTTGGGAGTTTTTCTTTTTCTTTTTCCCTTTTGGCATCCTACTTCTACACCTTGGATATCCACTTTTAAAAGAACTTTTGCTTTCTTTTTACTTTTGTTCAATAGGCAAATTCCAATTCATTTCAGTGTTTGGCTGAAATGTTGAATGTCCAGCCAATTTCAATTTTTCTAGAAAGACAAAGACTTCATTCTATACAAATCTCTACCACATAACATTTATGTCTATGACAAGTTTTGTATGTGTAGACTCATTTCTTTTACCACTACCAATCTTGATGGAAAAGCATTGTATCCCTATTGTAGGATCCCTATTCACTAGCCTATTGATGGTGTCTATGCTTCAGTTTGTGACTGTGAAATGAATGGAGGTCAGAAATAAATTACTGCTTCTGTAGCTTAGCCCATTTTTTCAAGTGCTTTAGCTGTAAGTTGCAAAAAAACAGTCTTCAGATTTCCAATTTGACCATGATATGCTAAAGTTTGCTAGTATTAAACTATTTTATAGACTTTACGTAGTCAATAGCTATGAATAAAAATTCTTAGGTAATTTTATTTAGAAACTTTATTTTCATTAGAATACTTGAACAATTGACTTTTTACATTTTCCCCAAATTAATTTATTCAAACTCGACTGAATCATACCTGAAGTCCTAAAGCCTGGTCTTAATTTTATTTTTTGTTATTTAGTACAATTTTAAAATTTAAATATGTTTTGATCATATTCTACCATTCATAGAAGTCCTTCCAGATTGTCTCCCCCTCCCTATCCATCCAGCTGCACAACCTCCCCAATCCTCCCACAACAAAACCCACCAAACCATGATATGTTGGTCAAATACTCCCAAACATAATGACTGTCCTGTCCTGAAGTGGTTAATCTATCCAGTGTCATTCCTTTGGAAAAAGTTGATTTTCCCCCTCCAAGAAGATATAAGTGACACTTCTGTTAACTCCTACCCTAGCACCCAGGTTTTCATTCATTCATTTGTTCATTCATTCATTTAAAAATATAGCAATAATATAAAACCAAATCTATCACATCAAAGTTGGACAAAACAAACCAACAATAGGAAAAGAAAGAGCCAAGAGAAGACACCAGAATCAGAGAATTCCTCATTCTCACACACAAACTTGAAGTTGTATTATAACCACAGAGGCCCTGGTACAGACCTGTGCTGGTGCATACTGCTTCAGTCTCTCTGAGTTCATATGAACTTTGCTCATGTTGATTTAGAGGGTCTTGTTTTCTTAGTGTCCTCCATCTCCTCTGGTTCTTACACTCTTTCTGACTCCTCTTCTGTGGGGTTCCCTGAGCTCTGAGGGGAGGGATGTGATGGAGACATGCATCTAGGTCTGAGTGTTCCAAGGTCTCTCACTCTATGTAATGTCTGGCTATGAATCTCTACAGCTGTTCCTGTATGCTGCAGGAAGAAGCTTCTCAGCTGACTGCATAAGACACTGATCTATGAGTACAGCAGAATATCATTAGGAGTTATTTGATCACTACATTTTTTTGACCAGTATTATTTGGCTACCCTATGTCCCTGGGCTATCTAGTCTCAGGTTCTTGGTCACCTAAGCAGTGCTGGCTATGGGTTCCATCTTCTGGAATGGGCCTTAAGTCAAATCAGTTGTTGGGTGGTTGCTCCCACAAGCTTGTGCTACTGTTGCCCTAGCATATCTTGTAGCCAGTATGCCACTGCAGATAAATGGTTTGTGCCTGGTTTGGTGTTTGTGTTTCTTTTTTGAGGGCATGGTGAGTAGTTTTATTAACTGATGCTACTATTTGTATAGTAAAAATACCTCACCGAATTTCAACCCTTTTCAGCAGAGCATTAAATTTAGACCTTTTGAGAAATCTTAGTTTTTGGTCTCCACTTCTAAGGCAATGGAAGTGAAATCAAATGTTGAAATTTGAATTTAATGAAAATAAATTCTGTGCCGTGTTGTAATATGATGCTCATTAAGATGTTGCTTCTATTTGATTATGATACTGAGTACCTCTTATTATCAAATGCCAAACCATCCACCTCCTGGTTCAGGGTCAGCTTTTAGTGAGTTACAGGACACAGAACGTTTTTGCCTCACGTGTAGGTGGTGAGAGCGGGAACATTTTAGACATATAAACCTCTATTGTTGGCTGCCCTGTGTGCAGCCTGCATTTTGTCTGATAGTTGACTGTGAAAGGTCAAGACTTCAGATACATGATGCAAAGGACAAAACTCCCTTTTCAGGATTGTCCCTGTGAAAACAAAAGAGCTCTAATAAAGGGACAAATAACAGACAATTTTATAAACAAATGCTTTCGACATACCCCACATTAATATATCTCAAGGTTGAAAACAAGAAGCATAACCTCTCTCAGTGTTTTAATAGCTACTTCAATTATTTCCACTTTCAGAAGAGCTGAGTGCTAATGTACCTCATCTTCAATCTGGCCTCTAAATTACCACCGAGTGACCAGTGAGAGTCACTTCCTGATGCTGCGAGGCTATAGCCTAGGCGTCTTCTAAATGGCCCCATTGCTCTCTCTTGGCTGCCGTTCCATCTCGCCGAAGCTCAGATTGGACTGCCTTGACCCCGTGCTTCAGGAGCGGGACTTTTATTGATGAACACATTGCAAACTGACCAGAAGATCTTTTTTTTTTCTTTTTAATCTTTGGTAACAGGAAGACTAGTTCCTCCATTTATGTTCTAAGCAACAAGACAGGTGCCAAGGGTTGCTTACAGCTTTCTCTTCCATGTGCTGACATAGCTCACAGTATTTAAGATCCAGGACATTAAAATCCCGGAACTCATTCTCTTCCAAATAGAACAAAGTTCACAGTTCACACACACACACACACACACACACACACACACACACAGCAAAACTGGAGATCACACAGCAACTCGCCAAATGCAAGTATAAAAACATGTTTTGATAGCTACTTATGCTAATAATTATTCTATTTATGGCAAAGCCATATGGAGGATGAAAGAAACAGGAGATGTTGAAATGAAATTTTTATTTATATTTTACATTTTAATTTTTATTACATCATAAATCTCCTTAAAACATTCTCTAAATCACATTTTGTTTTGGTAAGTACAGTGTCTCTACCCTTAGTTATAAATTATATTTACTAGCTTCACTAATATTTTATGAGGCATGAGAATCGTGAGTTTATACATTAATTGCCCTTTACCATTTAGTAGAGCAAGAGAAATAATTGACCAACTGGAGGAAATCATATTTAGGGGACAACAGAAGGTCCCCAACTAACCTATCAGTGGTCATTGTCATCATCATCATCATTATCATCATCGACATCGTCAAGCAGCCGCTTTCCAACAGGCCTTGTGAGCATGGTGTGGCCCAGCACTCTGCAAGGTTAATGAGACAGTGTCAAGGACTGCCATTCCAACCTTCCCATGCGTGCCAGACACTCCACCAACACAGACACGGACATACAAGTGCAGATGCCTTCCACGGTAAAGCCACTGGCTACAGTGCGCTCTTCTAGAGACAGTCATTCTGAATTGATGAAATAAAAAATGCTGCGTAGTATGTTTCTTTCTGCTATCATTTAAGCAAGAGTATCTTCGATAGTTGATAAAATATTTTATAGTGCTGTGGTTCTGACCTACATAGTCTTTGACAGATCAGTCCCCCCTCCTGAGATGTGGACACTATCATAGCATAACTCCTTGCAAACAACTAAAGCATAGCAATCTCCTTCCTTCATTTTCCTTCCTTCCCTCTCTCTCTCCCTCCCTCCCTCCTTTCTCCTTTTCCTCCCCCACTTTCACCTGGATATTGATGAGGGATCTGAATGTGCTAGGAAAGCGCTTCATCACTGAACTAAATAACCCACCCAATATTTCTTAATAAATGATTTTTTTGGTGCTTGCAGAGGATGACAAGTATTCGTGAATTATAATATAAAATATTTTCTTTATATTCTATCTGTTCATTATGGATGAATATTTTTCTTTATTCAATTTTCTATTATTGATTCAGAAACACCAAGTAATGAATAATTGCTCCTGTTGTTGATGTAGCACTCATATTTTTCTCTCCCAAATGGTGTAACAATTTATCTTTTTTTTTCCTTTTGGATTTTGGAAGACAGGAAAAATATTTAAATTTCTGTATGGTAAGCTTACCATGTAAAGATGATCACTTTTGGTACTGAGATCCAGAAACACCAGAAATACTTTCTTTAAAGTTACATAATCTGATCCTTGTGGAAACTGTCCTTATCTCTTTTTATGAAGCTCATTTAGTGGCCATGTACCATGATACATGCCTTTAATCCTAGCACTTGAGAGGCAACAGTAGATGGGTTTCTGTGAGTTCAAGACTAGCCTCATCTACATAGCAACTTCAAAAGTAGGCTGGACTACATAGTGAGATCCTATCCTAAGCAAAAAGACAAGCAAACAAAAACACCAAACCCCAAGTCACTTGACTCTTGTACACTTACAAAAAATGACATAGACAGCTTTCTTGCTGAGAATTTTGAGAAAGCAAACCAGATGTTGATATGCTTGTGAGGATTTGTCTTCAACACATGAACTGGAGAAAATAAGTGTCATTCTTTAAATTGAAGGCAAACATGAAAACTATGCTGTTATTAGCCATGCAGTTTCCATATATATGTATATATACATATACATGCACACACACATATATATATACATATACATGCACACACATATATATATATATACATATACATGCACACACATATATATATACATATACATGCACACACACACACACACACACACATATATATATATATATATTTGCCAGAGATGTTTTCATTAAGACATTGAATATGAAGCAAGGTACCAAGGACATCAGTCTACAAGTAGAGTTTAATTACCCTGGGAACTAGCATTATTTATGAGTGCTATGAGTCTTGCTATATGGTTCTTGATGTTTTGATGAAGTATTGCTGAGACTCATAAAGAGGTATAACAGAAAGTATCATTGTGATAGCACTCTGATGGTTATAAAATGCCTAGCAGTGATTCCTGAATGTGTAGCAGGACTTGACTGCCTGCTACTTGATCCACTTTTACTGAAATCCAGTGAAATAAGTTGAGCAATAGTTTGGATTTATTAAGTTCACATACTTTTTGCTGAGACGAGGATACTGTACATATGAAAAGAACAATTTTTATTCTGTGATACTTGAAACCCTTGGCCAAGGTACTCTGACTCAATATGCTATTGGTCTTATTGATAAGATCCGGAATCAGTCATGTGGAAATGCTTCCACACAAATATTTGCAAGGGATTACAGGTCATTTTTCACAGTAGAGACAGTAACATGGACTTAAGCCTAAAGAAAATGGAGTTATATAAAGAATCTAAAAGCAGTAAAAAGCAATTTCTATTAAGCACACAAGAGAGAAAACCATTATTGTCCTGCCATCTCAGCAGTATGATATAAAACAATGTCCTGATCAAAGATGAAAACAAATCTATAAATCCAGCCTGTGCTTGAGGAGGACACATCTACAATGGCATTAGGTGTGACTTCAAATTGCAGACAACTTAAAGACCTTCTCAAGGATGGTCAACATCAATAAGACTGTGAAACTCAACACGGTCCTATAAAAATAGTTGCCCCAATTTTCGTGAGATGTTTTATTAACTTAGCATATAAATCTCTTGGGCTGTCAGGACAAAAACAAAAACACCCAGGACTTTGGCTATTCTAATGTTGTTGGACTATCTGCAAAGTTCAAAGAGAATACATCTTTTACTATCTATTTTATGTCATGGATTCTGTTAGGCATTGCAGGAAAAAAGTTTGTAAGAAGGAAAAAATCCAGTGAGTAATTTGGGGGTGACATTGTATGCCTGACAGAAGTAGCAAACCATAAGTTAGTTGTCAGACAAGTTTTCATTTTTATGGTCAGACTGTGATGTATTAAAACCATAGACAGTCTGAACTGGTGAATGAAGGAACTTGTGGGTTATGCATTAAAAAAGGTGCCTTACTTGAAATAACATTCAGCAGCAAGGTTTCTATCTTTGTTGTGATATATATATCACACATACACACACTCACACACTAAAGTCTGGCTTGCAACACCAAAATAGTACACAGACAAATGCAATGGCAGAGTCAGATAACCCTGAGATGTGGAAACCAGCCAACTCATTCCCATTACAGGTGACACCATTCAAGCCTAAAGCGTGCAGATCCTAACTAGAGAGAGTGAGGAAAACACTCATTACACATAGAAACATAAATTCTAAGATGGCTTAGTGGGTAAAGGTGATTGCCATGGAGCCTGACGACTTGAGTTCAATCCCTGGAACTCAAATGTAATATGCCTATGATGCTGAAAAACACTTTAGAAACTCTTTGAAACACTGGTCGTCTTATGAGTAATTTCTGAGGTGATTTTCCGGCAGGGCTATCATATCCAGGTCACCTGTTTATTCCTATAGCACTGAATTCTCAGTGCCTAGCACAGCAACTGACACATCGTGACCCTCAGGTGGTGTTGGTTGCATAAAGAAATGGTGTCTGAGCTCTTTCGGAGATGAAACTATCTCATGTAGGCATGCACTTTTAGCGATATCCTGGAAGAAGGGAAGAGCAGATTTATGCAGCCTGCTTCACTTTTAGGACTAGGTTCTGTATCTGTTTTCTTCTTCTTTGTTTGTAGCCTGGGTTTTGCATAACGATGTTAAAGAAATGACTCACATTTATGTCAACAAAAACTTCAAGAGGACGTTTCCTAAATATCTACCCCTGTTTTCCACACAATTGTTGACAGCCTTAGCAGTTTCTGTAAATCCAATCCTATAATGGAACATATGCAATTGAAATGCTCTAAATAGTCATTTTGCTGATCATTTATTTAAATTTATGTTTTTAGATGAATTTCTTGTACTCTAGGCTAGAGCTATATAATAGAATACCATAATTGGAGCATAATTAATGTAGTTATTCCGCCTTTTCCATCGTCATGTCATTTCCTACCACAGTTTTTTTGTTGGTAGAGTTATTTACAAAGACTCTCCAGAGTGTATGACTTGATTCTCCCACAGGCAGTGTATTCACATCATTTAGACATAGAACAACATCAGACAAATATATAACTGGACAAGAATAAAGGAGAAAATGTGTTGAAAGTTCCCAGCCTCCTTTTCCAGGCGAGAACTGTGCAATTACTAGGATAACCAAAATGAATACTATCGATTCTTTATAATGAGTGTTGTTATAAGCAGTCATGATGGAAAATGCATTGTAATGCAATCAAGTTACACTTTTTCAAGAGTCTTATATTGAGATTTAAAACAGTCTTTAGTTTTTGATGACATGTGCGAAACTAAAATTCAGATTTTAATATCAGGAACACAATAGATGCTCAGATTACTGAAGAAAAAGCATGCAATTATATCACATGGTAACTGTTCATTAGTACTTTGAACAGGAAGTGAATTCTATGTGAATGTAATTATTTGCAAATAAAGATAGTAATTGGGCCATTTAATATAAATTCTGAAAAGCAAATTTGATGTGATATATCAATGCATCTCTGTGCATTTGATTTCTTATATTTTCTGATATTTAATGTCTGATTATTGGGGTTGGACAACTAGCTCCAAGTAATTTAGATTGATAAGAAGGCAAATATTTCTAATGAGCTCATACTTAGCCTTTATTGTACTTAATAGTAGGTTCAATGACCAAAGAATTTCAGTGTAAGGTCATTGTTTCCTGGAGGTCATGATGAAAGGACATTGAGATGTTGTCACTTGCTTTACAAAACTAGCCATCCAATCAATAAAACAATGAAACAAAATCTCTAAACACTAACCCCCTCCCCAGAATTCTAAAATTGAAATAAATGACCTTCCCCTAATGGATTACCATATGATTTCTTTCTGGTTAAACTAAAATCATTCAACATTGAGATCACCATTAAAAATAGGATTTGCTACTAGGTTGTTGGTGTTATTTAAAAGCTTTGAGGATACATTTGCTTCAATAAGTTGAGGGCACATAAAAATCTTTGAAGAAGTTAATATGAAGGAGGTGTTCAGTCATTCAAATCATCTAGGACACACGTTCCCCTCATGATCAAAATTAAAGTGAACATTGTATCAATATCCTTCCTCATGCCCCAGGAATGAGGGAATATTCAAGAAGATGACTGGGAAAAGTCATTAGAGACACCTCAAATTGATAATCTCCCAACCATAGGAGTTTACTCTCCCAGAGGAGAAAATATATATAAGATGATTAATACAGAATAATATACATTAAAAAGCAGCAAAAAGTGATGACAAAGTCTATATTGATTGTACAGAGAAAAACTGCTTATATAAAACAAACTTCATTTCAGTTTAAGATCCTGTGCTGGGCTACAGAGAGTGGCTAATGCTTGAATTAGCAACAAAAGGCTTGACTATGTATGTCAGGCTCTAAAGCAACACAACGAGACTGAGAAACGTCTGGAGTACAAGACAATCACATGGGGAGAAGAAGCAATGGCCATTTCGTTAAAACTCAGCTCTGTCACTTACTATCTCTGTGACTCTACGCAGTTTTTTTCTTCTAGATTTGGACTCTTAGCAAGAAAATGGGAACAATAGTCAACAGGGCCTTATGCATGGAAAGATGTCGACAGGTTTGCGAGAGAGAACTTTGGTTGTTTCAATGTCTGTTTCTCGGCAGAAGGAAAGGGCTGAAAATGGAAAATGGAGTAGAATTGATTTGATTGCCGCTGGGTTTGCTGCAAGATAGATTTGGCTGCATCTTTAGTCATCCAGACCCATTCTCATTCACTACTACGAATCTTGCATGTAGTCAACAGGTGAATTCATTTAACATGCTTTCTTTTAAACCAATTTACTATCCAACCTCAGAACTTTAAACATCTGCATATTACAAATGTACGGCCAGGAATGGAGGCATCTTTTATGTAATTACTGAAAATGGGGGAAAAAAGAAGAAAGTTTCCTGAGTTAAGAGTAGTAATTGGCAGATTCTGATTAATATTTTTTTTGTAACAACTTCTCAATTGGGATAAAGCTTCTATAACTCATTTAAAAATGACAATAGATGGGGTTTAAACAATAAAAAAGACTTCTAATTTAGCTTAGAATAAATTTAATAATGATATAGAGTAACTCATAAACTTTCAGAGACATTTAAATTGTGGAAGTTTCATTCTAGAAAAATGCACCAAATATACCATGAACCTTGTGGTGGTTTGAATGAGAAATGTCTCCCATAGGCTCAGGTATTTCAATATTTGGTCCCTGGTTGGTGGTTGTGGGACTTTCTGGAAGTAGAGCCTTGCAAGAAATAAATCACAGAGGCAGGCTGTTTATATTATTGCTCTGTATCCAGAGGCTGCACTTTCATTTCCTGGCCTCCCAGTCCTAAATAACCACATAGGAACCTATATTAATTATAAAGTGTTTGGCCTATTAGCTCAGGCTTGTTATTAAACTAGGTCTTACATATTAAACTAATACCTTTCTATATTCTATATTTTATCATGAGGCTCGTACCTCACATCTTGCTTCTCCAGCAACTGCTGACATCTTCCAGACTCTGCCTTCCTTTTCCCTTTATTTTTGCTTGGATTTCCCGCCTGTCTATATTCTATCCTGCCATAGGCCAAAGCAGCTTCTTTATTAAACAATGATAATAAAACATGTTCACAGCATACAGGGGGTATCTCACATCATTCTCTCTTATATGACTGTAAATTCCAATTTACACTCTCTGTTTTTTGTATGTGGATGGAGATGTGATTGCTTAGCTTTCCCCTCTATCTGCACTCTTCCATGCCCCTCCCACTATTGTGAACTCTGCCTGGAGATGCAAGTTAAATAAATGCTTTCTGCCAATTATTGTTTTAATCCCATTAACAAAAAGTAATTATTACAGATGTTTCCACAAATGATACAATTTATAACATGGCTGCATTGTAATGGAAAGCTAAACTCCTGATATTTTACTTTGGAAGACTATCTGCTTTGTCTGTCCCAGGATGGATAAGTAACTCCAACTTATTCATTCTTTCCATTACTGGGTTGTCATTGGGTTTAAACCACACAGGAGTAGTACTAAATAGATTTTCTGAATAAATCATTGAATATAAAATCTGCATCAGTGCAGGATTGAAACTGGTACACTTGATATTATGGGTCTATTGTAAGTGATGTGGGATCTTCAATCAAGGGGAGAAATAAAAGACAAAGTCAGAGAAGTAGGAGAAACTTAAAAGAAACTTAGTGGGTTAGCTCTATCAACAATTAGATATGGGATCCTGGGAAGATGAATTGATTTCTGTGACTTATAGTGTCCTATGTGAAAGGCAGATGGCATCCTGATTAGCAAATGCCTCTGAGTGTCACTGTCTTTTCGTATATTGCATTAAATTTCAAATGAGAATTGTTTTACTCTTATTTCTAGACAAGAAGTAGAGGTGCTATTAAATTATAACTTATAAATGGCTTGTTCTCAGTCCTAGGCCCATCTTAATTAAAATTCTAAGCACTTCCCCATAACATCTATTAATCTAAACATCATTCAGCTCAGAAATTCTATTTAAGCATGAAAGGTTGATAAGTAGCTTTTTCTACTAGCGACATTTTCTTCAGTTTTTTTTTTACCTGAGTCTTTACTCTTGCTCTGTGCTTATACATATTTCTGTATATTTATGAGTTCAGTAAATATGTTTCTTGGCCCACCTCTGCTTTCTGCATAAATCCTCTATGATTCTCTCCTAATCCCTCTGTACTTTTCCCTACTTTTAAAATAGGATCTGGCTACTTATTGGAAGCAGACTATGGACATCAAAATATGTGCTTGGTATTAAGGATAGAATTATACCATAAAAGAAAATTGTATCACAAAATGAGTTCCCTTTCTCACTGACCTCATTACCCTGGTAAACTACCCTGCTTTTCTCTTGTCCTCAGCTGTGAATGGACAGGCCATATTTCATAAGTTGCTTCAAATAAAAATCTTGCTGGGTCCATCTGTTATGTAGAACCATTTCCATCAAGAAATCTAAAATTCTACAGCTGCAAGGTACTCAAAGATCACCTAATCACACTAGGTTATTTCAGAATTTAGAAATTGGGTCTCTCTGAGTCTAAGTGCTTTCTCCAAAACTAAATAGGAGCAGAATTCATAACTGCCCAGAGCGGGTGAGGTGGGGACTTTGAATGAGAATCATCGGCTCAATGTCTCAACACTACATCAATTATTTAGCTAGAGAGTCATACACATGGCTCTCCATTCTTCCTGGGGGATGCATGGTTTAAGCCATGTGTCCTAGTGTATGATTGCTTTACATGTAGCACTGCTGTGCAAAGCAGTGCTCATGCATCCTGTGGTTATCATAGGATATTCTGAATGTAATATGATATTGGTAAATCAGGGTACTGGACTTCATTTAAATGAATGAGTATATGAGCACTGATTTATACTTCTTAGAATATGAAGCACTTAGGATTATATAGACTCTCGGTGAATCATTATAAAAATGAGGCTGTTATCATTACACAATGAGTGATAATAATAAATACCTATGTGATGGATGGTGATGTAGAGTCAGCAACCAAGTTTCAATGGTTATGAACACACTGTGTCCTTGGTGCTTTTCCTGTGCTCCTAATGACCTTATTGCCTATAGTTTGTTGGATGTTTGTAGTGAAACCACAAAGCCATACTTAGAACTGGAGTACTCCTTTACTTGACAAAACAGGTTTTGGAAGATACTGAAATCCATTTCTTTCTTATCCAAATGCTACATAAGCACCAGCTGTTACCGTGGAATGAAGGGATTTGTATGTATTTACATAGGTTCTTGGTATCTGCAAATTTTCAAGGCATGCATTTGGCATATGACAAAGAATTGTGTCCTGCTGCAGGAACATTAACATTACAGACCTAGATAGTCAATGTTATATCTACTTCTAGGTTCATATTAGTAAAGGGCAAAATGCCTTTCTAACAAAATCTTAGTAAAATTAGCCATAATTTCTTGCTGCAGGAGACTGGTCTATGATTGGCTTTTCTGTACAGACCTTAACAGATCTTACTGGCTTCAGTGAGACTTTTGGTATTATACGATTTTAAAGAAATTGTGAACTGAAGTTAGTGGTTTGTGAATCACTAATTCCTTTATAAGCTGAAATGTTAACATGACCATTTACAAAGCTTCACACAGATCTTTTGACCTTGCTTTTGGGTAAAATTTCCACTTGAGACCTTCAAATCTTTGCCTGTAAGTGTCTATAGAGAACATCTGAGGTCAAGAATAAGCAAATCCTACACAACAAGTACAGTCTGTCAAAACCCAGCCTACTGCTACTTGGCCTACTTTTGTTTTTTTTACTTCTCCTTGTAAAACAATTGACATTTGTTTCGGTGATATAAAAAGGAAGCAGGATATAAAACTTTTAATTTGCTCTGAAATGCCTTAAAGTCATTAATAAACCCATTTAAAATGTCAAAGTTTATTAAGAATATACAATCCTGTTCAGGTAATTTAGGAGGTAACTATACATATGGATCACAGTCTCATTAGATTGGCATTTGAATGAATGAGGTTACATGATAGTATCTGTCAAGCAGGATGTCTCACAGAATTCATAAAATCTACATTAGCTTAGGCAAAATTCAATTGGGTTCCTGTGCTATTGATTAGGGTATGAAAATAGTTTCTTCACAACACAAACATTTTATCCCAAGGATTTACTTACCTTTAACCTATTTTACAATGTACACTCTTATCCTTAGTGACATTGTTTTTGAAAACTGCCTGGTACCAAAATTTTACCTGGTTCTTTGTAATTATACAAGCTTATTCATGATCTTGTTTTTGTTTGTAAGAAACGTATAACTTCAGTGGTAGGAGCATGACTTTTGGAGTATTGGCTCAGCATTAATTAGAGAGGAAAAACATGCATGTAGTCTAAATCACAGTCATGGAGGTCAGAGGAAACAGATTAAACATGTCTAGCTTTTGTGTGACTAAACCCAAGAAATAGAAGCCTGAAGGAAGATAACCTTGTATTTCTCTTTGAGTAGCACAATGAACTTCCTTCCCAGAAACACACTTCCGATCATACTCCTCTGTAGTAACATTGATTGTAGCAAAGACGGGCCAAGAATCTTGGCCAGCACTGTTCCACCGTAGTTTCAAATGAACATGCTGCACATAGGAGCTTAAAAAAATTGTCCTGAATTTGATGAGATCAGGGAAGAAAGCCCAGTCAATGTTCCAAGTTGATGTCCCTTTGAAGGGCAATTGGTGCCCCTTTGCTGTGGGTATGGCATTACTGCAACAGTTTCCCACTGCTTATAGTCTGTTTGTTGTTGTCTATATCACTGAGAAGCTCTTAGAGCTATGATTCAACCATAAAGCTATTTTGAAAGATATTAACATGGTCAACAGACATAGTTTTTGACCTCTTACGATTTCATATCTTGTATGGAATGTCCGACATATTCAAATTGATCATTTTCCCTGTACTATTTGCATAGAAAGAATGTTTTAGGATGAACAAGTATGTAATGATTAATCTTATATGTCATCTTTGCAGGGGTAAGGGATGGCTAGACAGCAAGCAAGCATTATTTTTGGGTGTGTTTCTAAAGTTGCTTCTGCAAGAAAATACCTTTCAAATCAGCAGCTGACCTCTCAGTAATGTGAGTGACTGTTTCCTAATTTGCTGAGGGTCCAATGGGAGTCCAAGGCTGATAAAGGGGAAATTCATTCTCTTTGCATTAGGTATTCATGTTTATCTATCATTAGCTCTTAGAATTCCTGGTTATTTGGCTGTTGTACTGTAGGACTTTCAAGAATGTTTCTCCCAGTTCTCCAGTCTTTCCTGGTTTTCTAGCTTACATGTGGGAGTTGATGGGATAAGTAAGAATGGCTCCCATAGGCCCATGTATTTGAATGCTTAGTCATCAGGGAGTAGTACTACTTGAAAGGGATTAGGAGGTGAGGCCTTGTAGGAGTAGGTGTGGACTTACTGGAGAAAATGTGCTGTTGGGGTAGGCTTTGAGTTATAAAAAGCCCTAGATGGGGTCCACTGGCCCTTTCTCCCTGCTGCTTGCAGATCCAGATGTAAAACTCTCAGCTATTTCTTCACCACCCTGTCTGCCAGCATGCTGCCATACTCTCAGCCATGATGATAATAGACTAAGCCTCTGAAACTGTATGCAAACCCCAATTAAATGCTTTCTTTCATGACTTGCCATGGTCATTGTGTCTCTTCTCAACAATGAAAGAACACTGACCAAGACAGAAGTTGGTACCAGGAATGGGGTATTGCTGTGATAGGCCTGATCATGCTTTTGCTTGGAGGAATGTGGAAGACTTTGTGACTCTGAACTGGAAAACCAATTGGATGCTTTAAGCAGGACTTAATGGGCCATTTTACTAAGAACATTGAAGATGATATTTTGAGGGCAATGTGGAATGTGGGGGCCTAGCTGAAGAAGTTTCAGAGTAGAAGAATATTAGTAAGAGACCTAGAGACCATTTGTTGGATAGTTTGGTGAAGAATATGGATGCTTTCTGATATTGCCCAAAATAAATCTGCCTGAGGCTAAATTGCAAAGTTTTAGATTAATAGTTTTGGCAGAGGAGAACTCAAGACAGTCTAGTATTGAATCTGTCATGAGGTTATTAGTGGTTATTCTTACAAAAATCTAGAATAAAAAAAGCAAACTGAGTATGGAAAAATATGTGTACAATTTAAGAAGAAAAGAAACATGAGGAAGTGTAATGGAGCTATGCCTAATGCTCGAGGAGTTTAACGGTTTAAAGAAAATTATGATATTAAATGGAATAACAGGAGTGGTGACCTCAGAGCAAGATCCTACCTATCCATGCTTCTAACTTGTGAAAAGTAACTGATGAAAGACTTAAACTATGAAGGAAACCATCTAAATAAGAAAACAGATGAAAATGTATATGAACAAGGTACCAAGTTTTCGCCCTAATAAGCAGAAAAAAAACAACTTGGCAGCCAAATAAGAGGTTGCAGAATCTCCTTCTGTGACTGAGGAAAGCCATTGATTCAAGAAGTGTGTCCAGGGTATGCTTTCGTGGAAACTCACAGAGGCCATTGGGTGAAGGAAGGGAAAGCCTGGGTTTCATTGTAGACCCAAAGTTTTTGGAGATGCCAAAGCTGTGGGATACATGCTAAGAAGAGCTTCAGATCAGGAACCAACTCAAGAGAGATAAGTATGTTGCAGTCAACAAAGTTAAAAGAAGTTGGAGTTCTGAAAAGTACTTTGTGCCATCAGACATGCAGAATTTGGAGATTTCCCTGCTGGCTTTAGGTCTTGCTTTGGTCCAGCATTTCCTTACTATGCTCGTTTCTCTCCTGTTTGGAATGGTAATATGTATTCAGTACCATTGTATGTTAAAAGTGTTTATATATATATATATGTGTGTGTGTGTGTGTGTGTGTGTGTGTGTTATATGTTATATGGGATCTGCTTTTTGATTTTGATTTTACAGAAGGTTACAGTTAAGAGATTGCCTTGAGTCACAGAAAAGACTTTGAATTTAGGACTTTTAAATAATGTTGAGATTATGATAGACAATGAGGCCTTTTGAAGTTGGACTGAATGCATTTTTGCATTAAGATATAGGTACAAGCTTACAGTATGAGGGAGTAAAATGTGGTGGTTTGAATAAGAATGGCCCACACAGGCTCATATATTTGAATGCTTCGCTATCAGGTAGTGGTACTATTTAAGAAAGATTAGTAGAGTGTGGCTTTATTGGAGGAAGTGTGTCACTAGGGGGCAGGCTTTGAGATGTCCAAAGTTCAAGCCATACCAGTGTCCCTCTGTACCTCTCTTACTGTCTGCAGGTCTGGATATAAAACTCTCAGCCTCTTTTTTAGCAATCGTGTCTGCCTACATGCCACTGCCATGCTCTCTGCCATGGGATAACAGACTCACCCTCTGAAACTGCAATGCTTTGTTTTAAAATAGTTGCCATGGTCATGGTATCTCTTCACAGCAATAGAATATTGATCAAGGAAGGCACGGCTTTCACAGTGTCCATGAAGGGTTGATCTTTTTCTCATAGTACTAGGGATAAAACTCAGGACATTCTATTTGCCTAGAATGTACAAGACCTTTAATTTGATTGCCTATCACTAAATAAAAATATAAAAATGTATTCTAATATCATATTTGTTATTCTCTGGAGAAACCCTTTCCAATTTGCCAAGTATAATATTTTTCAGTTATTTTTATAAGATTAAGTGTTACAATACTATGACAGGGCTAGAGAGAGGGCTCAATGGTTACGACTGCTTTTGTACTCTTTCAGACAACCTGATTTCATTCCTAGCTTTCACATCATATGCATCACAATTGCTTGTACCTTAGCTCCAAGAGATCAAACTATTTATTCTGGCATCCATGGGTACCTGCACACAAGTAGAATCCACTTACACAGACAAACTATATGTAAACATAAATCTTGCAAAAATCCTGTATATTCATATATCCATGAATTGACAAATAGAAAACTGAAGAAAGACAAAAAACAAGTACTGGTGCTGTTACTTCTTTCTTTCAACTTTAAATATTTAAGCCCTTTGGAACAAAAGGTAATTTATGAGGTTATTATATATAACATATCCTAGTATTTTTAAGGATAAAACCCAGGATAGCATTAGTTGGTAATCCTCTTTGAATAAGAAATCCGTTGACAATTTTTTTCCCTGTTTTGAGTATACTGAATCAAAGTTTTCTTTAGAATAATTTGCTTAGTAGCATTGCAAACAATCATTTGTGACATGTATGTGCTTATCAGATGGTTGTCAACTAATACAACACCTATGGGATTGTTCAATTGAATCAGTACCTACTTACTTCTAGGACTGCTTTTTGTTATAAAATACATGAGTGTATATGATATAAGTATAATAATATACTTCATCTCTAAAATAACCTCTAATCAATGGCTATTATGAGTATCTTTACAAAAGGTGCTTAGTAGAGATTTGTTAAAAAGAAAATCTAATATTAATAAACACTTCATCTCTGCTTCCAGCTTTCCTCTCCATTCATCTAGAATTTTTTTCATTGATCTTATTATCAATATGAGTGACACATGCATGAACACTATATTATGACCTATATAATTATCTGGCTTACAGAGGACATGCATGCTAATGTTTTGTACCTTCTTTCTCTAAAGATATCTCATATAATATAGTAGATGCAATACATAATTAAAATACTTTTCCATTCAAATTTAGTCAAAGCCTGAAGGAAAAGCCTGATCAATATGTTAGTACCCTCTGTGTATTTCTACAAATGAAGGAGAGCATTTTAATTTAGTGAAGAGTCGGATGGCTTACACGAGTCAGTCTACATGTATATACACACATGCTGAGGTACATCAAGCTGATGAAATATTGACCACCTCTATTCCATGAGTCCACCTTCTTTCAAATATTTACTGAATGCCAGGCACTCCTGTGGCGCTGGGGAAACAGCAATGTACAAAATAGACAAGGTCTCTGCCTGCTTGGTGCTTACATAAGCCCAGCAGGGGATACAGAATAGGATAAATAAAGACAAATAATATTGTGGATGGTGATGAGTGCTAAGAATGAGTAAGTGAAGGATGTGATAGAGAATCACAAGGGAACTTGCTTTAGATAGGAGGAACTGCAGGGTGTAAAGTGATGGCAGAGATACAGCCTCTGCCCTCAAATTGCTAGGAACCCAGGGGGTGGCTGGGATGTGTATTCTGAGAGCCATTACTCACTCATGTGCTATTTCTCAGACTTCTGCCAAATCCCCACTCTTGCGAGAGAGATGTTAATAGGTATTTTATGAAAACAATCAAAAGTTCTGTTGTTAAATGTATCTGGAAAGCATTGGATAGCAAAGTAGAATCTGTTGGAGATTTACAGCACTAGAGAGTACAGTTCACTATAGATGCTGGGAAGTCTTGAAGTAATAAAAATATATAAATTTGCTTAATGCTATGCTCCAAAAATATATTTGACCTTGAATTCTGACTCAATCCAGTAAGTGCTTTACCATATAATGAATTTTAATGCTGTCAAAGAGATAAAGGTATGTAACTATCATGAGACTTAGCAGCCTAGATGAAACAGTGTATTTTGTGAATGGAAGTAATAGTTTCAGGAAATTCAGAGATTATTATGCTTTGATCATAGCCATCACTGTCAAGAGATTTTCAGAAATATATTTTCATTAGAAATGCACTTTAGAATAGGTACAAATCTAACTACTAGTCATATTAACATACATATTTATCTCATGAAAATTAAAAAAGGTTTTGTTTTTGTTTTGGCAATTATGGTATTATCATGAAGGTACTGTCTGTGGTGATGTGTTACAAATAAGTCTGGCCCATGTAACTTAGATTTTGATGGTAAGGTCAACCATAGATGATATTTATTTACTATATCAGACACCCATATACATTTTGTAGTAGGAGATGATTTACAAAAGTGTTAGCAAAATTTAAATAAACTAACAAGAGGTTGAAAGAGAATCTAAAGAGAGAAAGAAGACTCTTGTCAAGTGCAGTCCTAAACTCGAGTGAAGAGAGCTACATGGAGGGAGCTGCCTTGGATTAATGATGTTCTTTTTGATGCAGACACCCAACTTAGACTCTCAGGACAGAAAGATGAAGGTGTGAATCCTCCAACTTACAAGTTTCCTGCCCTAGTGTTGCCCATCCCAGCATTTCCAACTGGCAAAACTCAGATGGACAGGAAGGAACAGAGAAGCCTGCTGATAAATTCACATAAATTAGCCTTTAAGACCAGAACAGGGTAAAGGAAGGTACAAACTGACCTCGGAGAAGAAAATAGATTATATAGATGACTGAGTCATGCCTTCATTGATGGAACCAACATGTTTTCTGACTTTGTCCTGTGTTGAAGGGCAAACTGTTAACTCTGTTTTCAGGGCAATCACTCGTAGCTATTTGCTCCTTATTCAGTTCCTGCTGCTACTATTGTTTATCTCTTAGAGCAAGACTTTCCAGGGACTTTGCCCTGATTCCCTGGGATCCCTCTTTCTTTCCTAATATAATTTACTGTTTGTGTATTTTCTTCTGTCCCTGAAATCATTCTCAGATGAGTGTTCTTTCTGGCATCAAAGTATTGCATTGGACAAGACAGCTTAGGCTTCTATAACAGAATAACATAGATCAAGTGCCTGAACCAATGAGAAATTAGTCTTTTTAGCTTTAGATGTCAAGGCGTCACCATATTTGGTTTCCTGTTGGGGGGCGTCCTCTCTTCCAAAATTCCTTATTGTGTCTTCCTGTCCTAGAGGGAGGCAGGTGGTGCCAAAGTGAGCACTGCTCTCTCTGCTCAATACCCCACTACAGGAGCTTGACTCTCATGACTTCATCTAGTACAAATTACCACCTACAGCCTCCAAGTCAAAGGGCTGGTACTGTTTGCAACGGTTTTAATAAAGATATTTTGAAAATATAATCTAACTCATGTCAGCCACATTGGTGGGAGTCACTGACCTCATATTCCTCTAGCGTCTCTCTTGTTAATGTAAGGGCTGTAAAGTGAGTCCTTCTGATGTGCACTTCATAGAAACAGAAAGAATTATGGAAATGAGTGTGATAGTGAGATTTTTCACATGTAGAGCCCTGACTGTGGCATGTTCCTGGTAGTGTGCCATGGTGAGATGGGACAACGTGTCTTTGAATGTCAGAGCTGGGATTGCAATGGCACATGAAGGTGATTGGTCTAGAAAACGGAAGTGAAAGTCAACTTTCATATGGGGAATATGGTGAAGAGTTTCCTGGGATGAAGGTTGCCTGCAGTCGGAACACTGGCTGATGACCCTCCGCATTTGAGTGCATCACCTCCAAACTTTGTTTCGAAACTCACTGGGGGAAATCAGTAATTTATGATGGATCTGTCATAAAAGAGCCAGAAGGAGCTTTATATGTCAGTTATTTTTATTTCCTTCTATCTTCTTCCATGTGAAGACAGTAAAGGTACTTTTGCCAGACCCTGGATTGCTAGTACCTTGATCTCTCTGACTTCAGAGATCCTAGGGGTATGCAAAAAACTTTTCCATTTTTTATTAATTAGCCAGTCATATGGATTTTCCTAAAAAAACATACAAGTGTACTAAGACATGTGGTTTTATTCCATAGTTAAGCAATGGAGAATGGAAGAAAGTAATTGTAGAGATATTTTTATTCATAATTAACCTGTAGAAACAATTGTATGTATTTCAAATTCTAGTGTATATATTTAATAATAGATTTAGATGTTTTGGAATATTTCTTGATTGACAGATTTAATGGGTATTATATGTTGTTAAAATATGCTAAGTACCTGTAGAATTACATTTTTTCACATTTATATATCAAAAGTATACTGTATTTTATGTTTGTCAATTTTCTACATAATATAATCTACAAAACAACCCCACATCATTGTGAAGCTTCTTATTCCTGTCATAGAAACTATGTTAAATAATCACTTTTGAGTCATGAATTAAGCACATCACAAACTCCACAAACAAGAGAAATATATACAGGAGTCAGATCCCTTCATTTGTTGGAACCACCATTTTCATCTTTTCGGATTTCCAGGACTAAACTTTTGAAGGCTGATTTTCGGCTACTGGAGGTCTCCTGTCCATCGTATGCCCAGATCACTTCTGAAGGGATTGTCACCACTTTCTATGTTAGTCACCCCAGACTGTTACCACTAAGTCCTCATTTAGCACAAGTCTTCAGCATCTGCTAGCACAGGTTTCATTGTAGACACTTTACAAATACTTGCTATTGATTATTGAATTGCTCTGTTAATTAGATGATTCCTGGAGAGGTAAAAATTAACTTCTTACTCAATTTATGGATTTATGACTTCCTGAAAAAAATTGCCCTACAGAACACTGACAAAAAATGTTTGTTTTCATTTGCTAATGACATCCTACCTGTCAGATTGTTAAAGTCTGCTTTTTGGTTTAAAGAATTTCAAATGCTGTACACACACACACACACACACACACTTACACCAACATATTTATACACAGTCATACCCACACATACTCTCACACACTAAAATATAATTACACTCAATCATACACACATACACATGTCTACACATGCACCCCCACATACATACACACGTATACACACTCACGCACACATACATACACACATATCCTCATGAACACATCATCCTTATTTTCTACAGTGTGAAAATTAGTAGCTTTCAAGCTACTGGAAAGAGAAGGCTATTGAAAGAACTTTCTGCCTGGCCAGTTATTAATATAACAGCAGGTGTATTACTTTCCTGTTTTGCCAATCAGTTTCTATAGCTTGAAAATAGTGAAAATTTGTTCTTTTGCTTTTTTCCAGTGATAGTGTGGAGATTGAAGGGGAAATGTTTTTCAAGGATTGGATATCTGTGAGTCAAAGCTGCCATGATATTGGAGCTCCTGCGTGGAACTATTTTAGGCCTGAAATGCTCCATTGCAGTTCTTAGCAACCTAATGCCTTTTACACTGTAAAAAGCCACCCTGCTTCTGCTGCCGATGTTAAGAGCTTGTCAGGGCTCTTCCATTTAACACTCTTACTGTCTACAGACAAAGCATTTCTACATAAGTGCTGTGGAGTCCCATCAGCTCTATGGCAGAAGACCATAAATACCATCACACAAAGAATCAGAATTACCTGCCATTTTATTTTATGCAGGAAAGAATAATGCTAGGGATTTTTCTCTGGTGGCAGATGTACCATAGGACATTCAGGCAAAAGCCAGTTTATCTCGAAAAACATTCTTTGCAGTATCTCCTTTATATTGTAAAGAAATGTGTTAATGTTACAGTGGAGGGAGAAGAAGAAGAACTCTTATTGGAACTACAGGGAAAGGAGTCAGAAATGACACAAGGGACTGACAGATTAGACCTCATTGACAGAGAAAAACTTGGAAATGCAAGAATCTCAAAACTGGTGACAAGGTGGAGGTCTTATTTACTTTCCAGGTTACTTTGGTTTTTATAGATGCTGGCTGAAGACATCAGGCTAAATTGGAGACAGAGGGCTTTATTACTTAGTACACAGAACAGAAGGCAGCACTGGCTTCACATTTCCACCCCTTCCTATGGCCAGGGATCCCACAGAGTGGATGATGGAGATCCCAGAAGAGTCTCTGAACACAGTGAGTTTGTGTGACAGCTGAAGAGCCCCGGTTGCATTGCAAACTCCAGTCTTGCTGAGAGGCAAGCAAAGCTGGTTAACTTTTGTCCTAGGAAAGACGCTATTTTTATCATCCTGACCAGGAAACAAACTTGCCCTCTGTTCTGGATGCAGAGATTCCATCTTCCAAGACTGCTGTCTGTACAGATATCTTGGGAGAAACAATCCGGAACAAAAGCGACCAGTGTCTCTGTACAGACCATAAATGTGCAGAAATGTGCGACATTCAGAGAATTGTCTCCTAAGCTGGCTCTCCACTCTCTTCAGTTAACAAAAGCAGAGTCTTTCTGCAGAGGGGCACTTCTCCCTCTCCATTGGCTGTGCTTCGATATATGTCTACAACCCAGTAATGCACACTGCATGATATACCCATTTTGTATAAATGACTTTAAACAGTTAATCAAAGGTCATGCTTCCTTCAGCCCATGAAAGCATCTATTTTCCCCTCAGGATTTCTGCTCTGCTCAGCTATCAATCACTCAATGGGGCACTTTGCAAAGGTGGCAAATCAGATAAATTCATTAACCAATTTAATCCATTTACGTGTACACTAGGAATTGCAGGGGACATTTTATTGGATTTCCAACCAAGTGAAGAAATTTAATGATAAATTACATTGGTCATTTAATTCAGATATTTGTATTCACCCTTTTTGAATCATTTTCATTACAAGTTTGGTTGACTGATTGATGGTGTGTGTACTTATGTGTGTATTTGATGAATGTCTGTGATTGTGTGGGGTCTCTCTGTGTAGCCAAGGGTGACCTCAGACCAGAGATCTTCAATCTCCTGAGTTGAATCTTGAAATTACAGATGTGCACTCCAGGGTTTTATGGCTGGTTTCAAGCAATCATCTCCAGGTCCACTGACTGCTCCATCATAGGTTTAGAACATTTTCTTGAAATATTGTTTGAAAGACCCACTCCTAACCAAGAAGTCTTTTGTAACTGATACCTCATGGCAAACAGAAAAATCAGTTTCTTTTCCAAAGAATTATTACAATGTATACCAACCAAACTTCAGGAGTAGTTGGCCAATACAAAATACAAAATGAACTTTGTGTTTTTATACAGTTTTTGCTTTATTCTTTTGGTTTATTGTGTGTGTGTGTGTGTGTGTGTGTGTGTGTGTGAGAGAGAGAGAGAGAG
>LOJH01002826.1:16582-41142 GCA_001685095.1 Ellobius talpinus
GAGCCTGTCCTGGAACTAGCTCTTGTAGACCAGGCTGTCCTTGAACTCACAGAGTTCTGCCTGCCTCTGCTTCCCAAGTGCTGGGATCAAAGGCGTGCACCACCACTGCCCAGGAGTTATTTGTATATTATTTATTTTGCAGCTTGAAATTCTTTAAAATACCATCATCTGGTTGTAATAAGGATAATTAAGTAAGAGATAAACATGGTGAAGGAAAGTAGTGGAAGAATTAGATGAAATACAAGAATAAGAGGTGGTAACAGATTAGGGTTAGGAGTGTCTGTTTCTAAAGCTGAAATCTTACCTGCAATTTTAAGAAATTTACTGTCACTGACGTCAGAATTATCCAAAATGCTACATGGAATTTTCTAATTTCCTAATAGAGCATATTTTGAGGATAGAATAATTTGTAGGAAAATTGGACAAAAGCTCCCCCTTTAAAAAAGGTTAGTATTTCAGATATGTGGTTATTTTGTGAGTATTTATAATATGCTTGTAATTGTCAGGGAAAGCCTTAGAGTTATTGGTTTAGCTTATAGTCAGGTGGAAAGACTAGAGCTGGCCCTATTGATTTTTATCATTGGTAGTTATGTCTGAATATGAAGATTTGATTCATTTTAAGTTACATAGTGAAAAATTTTTTGGAGGCTAGTTTAGAAAAAGCGATGGGAATAAAGTATGTATATTCTAAGGGAAGTGGTGGTTTAATAGGTTTGGTGATTACAGTATTCATATTAACTTAATATTTACAGCCTGTAACTTCTTTAGTGAAGTGAATTTTTCTTTGCTTTGTTTCAACATTAGGGAAATAAAGCTACATAAAGAGTTTTCTTCACTCAGAATGCTTTGATAATTCAAGGATTTTATTTTGATCTAAGTTAGTAGAAAGTTTAGTATTAATATTCTTTATGTGAAATGACAAAGAAATTAAAGACACTTAAAAAATGCGTGCGTGCGTGTGCGTGTGTGTCCAGTTTAAATTGTTTGAAAACAGTTTATTTTCTGAATTAGGAGAGACTTCTTTTCCCCACCTTAAATAGGATTTAACAAATAAAATAAGCAATAAAGTTTATTTTTAGTAAAGGATTTTAATTTTTTAGATTTGTAGTACCAAACTAAGGTGAGATTTTTTTTCCAGGTAAAAAAACCTTATTTCCCCTGTATTCTTCAGACTTACTTTTAAACATTTTGAAATTCACATTCAATTTTGAACTTCCTCGGTTTTCCAGCTTTTATTTTCGTTCTTTTCCCATCATTGTAATGCCTTATGATGAGTCTTCCTTCTCAAAACTGTACGTAATATCTGTTCTTAATACATGGCTACTGTAGCCAGCAGAGTGATAGAGGTGGCTGCTGTTGCCAGCAGACAGTGACTGAGAACATTAAAGGGATGAAGTGTAGTCTTGGCCGGCCTGCACAGTGTTCCATATTCGTGCCATTCCATGTTGCGGGCACCAAGCAGATATTTTGACACTAGTTGAATGCTACTCTCTCCATCTATGCTTTTGTTTTCACCATTATTTGCAGGGGGATATTTGAATCCATTTTATGCCTTCTTATTTCCCTTGCCCCTCTGCCCTGTCTTTTCCTTTCTATTTTTGCATAGTTATGCTCTATTCTTCAGACCCAGCCTGCAGTTTCAAATGAGCATCAGCATAGCATAAGTTCCTGGTCAGCACAGTGCTGCGTGCACTGCCTTTTACTGGCCTGTAAGCAACCACAGCTGGGTTTGGTGTCTGCTGGGAAAGGTTCCCACATGAGAATTTATTACATATGTGTGACAAAGGGGTTTTCTTTCGTTGAATTTAAACTTTGAGACTCCTTCAGATGTGAGAGCTGGTAGGTAATTGGTGTTATAGCTTAGAAATAGAATCATTGGCTTTGGCACCACTTCCCACAAAATGTCAACTACTATTTTATTCCCTTCTTGGTCTTTCTCATTGGAAATAGATTCCCAGTGGTAGCCGACATACAATGGCAGCTTTCCAACCAATGCTTGCTTATCCATTTTACAGGTGTAGCAATGATGCAGATAGTCAGCTGCCCGTATGTAAAGACAGTCGCTACCACCAAGACCGGTAATTTTAAAACATCTTAGTTTGTTTTGTCTGTAAGTTGGCATGGTAGTGAATGTTGTTGTTTATCCTTTTATTTATTTTTTGCCCTAGTGAGTGGAGCTTAAAAAATATTTTTCTTTTCAATGAGCAGTTTAAATTCAGTTATCATATTTGGCCAACACTTAATTTCCCAATTGCCTGTAGTATTAGCTTCTTTGGTTCACAAAAGCAAATGAGGTCAGATCACTTTATATCTTAATTTATGTAATAAGTGTAAACAACTTCATTCTCATATTCATAACATTTAATTTTATTTTTGATGTATGTTTTTAAGTTAAATATAAAATGTCATTTCCATGTGTAAAATGATGTGATTATGCTTGCATGCAAGTGACTATGTGTGTGTGATATTTATATATAGCATATGTTTGCATTTTAAAGTGACCAAAGTAAGACTGCCTAGAACCTAGATCCTAGGATTTTGTTTTCCATTTGGATTCTTGTATCCATATTTTAACAGTATTTTAAATAATACCGGCTTATTTAGTATTATAAAAAAAACTGTAGCTTGTCTTTTAAAAATAGATTCTGTCTCTGACTTTTTAAGGGAAAGGATGATCTGATAGTCTGTATGGTTTATCATTTGCAGTTATTAAGTCATTTTTCTTTAAAACGAAGAATTTTTATTCTGAGAAGTAGGGAATTTGTGTTGGGAATTACACTCAGTGAATTGTTATCTCTTTAGAATTTGAGAACTTAAAAAAGTATATTTAGTATATCATGGTATTTAGACACTGTCATAGAGGACACCTAAACTTTTGACTGTTCTTAAGGTTTAATTTTTGGATCCAGTTTCCGCATCCAGTTGAATTTAGACATTAGAGTCAAAAGACCAAGGAGATAGGGTAACTAATATTTATATACTATTATATATACTTTTATATACTATTCTTGTTCTAAGTATTTATTAATATTTATAGTAGGAGGATTTAGCTCATGGTTTTATTTAGTAGTTGGATCTAACTTTTTATTATTCTTTTTTAGGTGTATTACCAGGAATGGCCCCTCCTATAGTACCCATGATACATCCCCAGGTTGCTATTGCAGCTTCACCTGCTACCTTAGCTGGAGCAACAGCAGTTTCTGAGTGGACTGAATATAAAACGGCAGATGGGAAGACGTACTATTACAATAATAGAACACTAGAATCAACATGGGAAAAGCCCCAAGAACTGAAGGAAAAAGGTATAGTTGTTTTGTGGCTTAGGACGTAGTATGAACTGTAATAAGTAGAATGCTATTTGGAATTCATATTTTGTAAGCTACAAAATAATTTTTAAATGTTCATGCATATTACGCATTTTTCGGTTATGAAGCATTGTATAATTATATTGTCCTTTTGGAGACTGATAACACTGATTAACAAAATTTAGGTCTTTGGCATTTAGTATGTAGCAGGTTTTTAATCTGTGTGTTATGAGTCCTTGCTCCTCCGCAGCATAGTTTAGTATTTTATGGGTAGTTGCTGCAGGCGATAGACATGACCTGAGACTGTTCTCTTGAAGTCAGCAGGTTAAAGAGTTTTCTAATTATATTAGAGACAGCACCAAGAAGTACATTTTATGTGTATGGTTATCATCTAGAAATAGAGCATCTCAACTGCTTACTCTGTGCAAGTTCTTTTAAAAATTACAGAAAACTGTTGAATGACATTGTCTTAGTTATTTAACAGAAAAATTAGATGAGAAGATTAAAGAGCCAATTAAGGAGGCATCTGAAGAACCACTGCCAATGGAGACAGAGGAGGAAGATCCTAAGGAGGAGCCTATAAAGGAGATAAAGGAGGTAAAGGGCCAAGGAATGCTAAACTGGGGGCCAACCTGTGTTGTTTGTAGTATCTACACAGAACTGAGCATGTATTTGATGGATATTAAAACAGTTTCAAATTTGACTTTTGAAATTTTGGGGTTCTTTGAAGTTTCTAATATTTTTCCCTTTGAAAGGTTCATTAATATTTTAGGTGTAATAATTTTTGTTTTAAAGTGTGTGTGTGTGTGTGTGTGTTTTCATTGCATATATATGTGGATACCCTTGGAGGCCAGAAGAGAGTAGGTGTCAGATCCTTGGATCTGTAGTTACAGGCAGTATAAATTGCTTAATCTGGGAACTGAACTCAGGTCCTTGGGAAGAGCAGTACACACTCCTAACAGCTGAGCTATCTCTCCAGCCCTTTCCTTTTTATACTTAACGGAGGTCCATTGAAAGGTAAGGTTTTGATCTAGAGGTTGAAACTAATCTCCAGCCTCTTGACCTGCAGACTGGTTCATGTTAAAGTTAGAAGTACAATTTACTGTTTGAAGAATGTTGAGTGTATTTCATCTGCCCTCCCCACTGTCCACTTAGTGTGGAGTGGTCCCTTTGTAATCTTGAGTTCTGGTTTGGGGAGCTTCTTTTATTCTCTAAGATGACAATGATAGCCATGTTTCAGCACTACAAAAGTTAGAAGAAGAAACCATGTTTGCTGCTGCTCGTTTCTGCTGATGTGAGATTCAGCTCTTACTGTAGGGCAAGGATGTAGAACTTTATAGAAATTCCTACTCAGAATCTTACAGTTCTCAAGTAGGTCTTGGGTTAGTTTCCATTTGAAGTATTTGTGATGATACTTTATTTTTCATTTGTCGTGTACTATTTATTAAATAAAATACTATTTCTCTTAGGAGCCCAAAGAAGAAGAGATGACTGAAGAAGAAAAGGCTGCCCAGAAGGCAAAGCCAGTAGCTACTACTCCTATTCCTGGTACTCCGTGGTATGTACTTAACTAATGAATTTTATTTTTTATTTTACTTGATTCTTTAAATGCCTTCTGTAGGAAGAAAAAAGGTTTTTAAAAGTATAGGTCATATTTTTTTAACTGTTCAACATTTTGATCCTTGTTTGTTAGAGTTGGGGTGTGCAGACCTAAAATTCAGTTGGCACAAATATTTTCCATAATTACCAAACAAATATCTTCTTCCCTTTATGGTTGTGTCCTGATAGTGCTTATAGTTGTGTATTTGAACCACTGTGAAATCTTGAGCCTGCTTTTTATTCTTTCATGTTTTAAATTTATTTCTACATACATATAAATATGCATATGTAGACTCCCACTATGTGATTATTACAGAAATCTGTAAAATTACAACTTTAATCCAATTATGGAGTAATCTTATTCTTCTTGGGCTTGTTTTTTACTTCTTGGGTGTGATTTTTCCCTTTTCTTCCTCTGCCACATTAGTGTTTCTTCCTTCTCCTGTTCCTTCTCACGTATTTAACCCATATCCACTGCAGTACTGTGGTGACTTGTTTCTTCTTGAGGCCTTGTACTATTACATAGAGTCTTTCACAACTTACTTTTGTTGCAACTTTTGTCCCTGTCCCTCTCTGCTGTCCCCTCCATTTCTTTTTTTTTCCTGTTGTGGCCCAGCATCTGTGTTTAAAAAACATGTCTGTGAGATAATGTTAAATAGGTTCTTTTCTTTTTGAATTTCCCACAAAA
Organism: Ellobius talpinus; assembly: GCA_001685095.1. Taxonomy (NCBI): domain Eukaryota; kingdom Metazoa; phylum Chordata; class Mammalia; order Rodentia; family Cricetidae; genus Ellobius; species Ellobius talpinus. The sequence goes on from LOJH01002826.1 coordinate 22,175, forward strand.
TAGCAAGCAGATCTTGAGGGCGATGGTATCCCTAGATTAGATTCTATGTTATTAAGGGATGACAGTGGTGTGTCCTTGTATTAGCTCTTTTTTTTTACTTTATTAATGGAAATATCTGTGGAGAGAGACCCTCATTAGCATTGGTATCTTAAGGGGACAGACTGTATTAGAAAGGATTAGCAGTTCCAGAATAGTTGACTTAAATGTCTTTATGTTTCTTCTGGTAGAGGTATTATCTTTACTGATAGCTCATCTCTGGTTCTTAAATCACTCTTGATTTGATTCTTTCATATTTCTGTTTCTTTCTGTTGTGACAAGATATTGAGGCTTGTCTTTCTGTATTTCTGGTTTTGGATTTAGCTATTTTTCCAAGGAGACCTAGTTCATTTTTATGAGCAGTGACATTTATAGGTCACAGTGTTAAATCTTGGGATAGTGCTGCTGTTGAATTCTTACTTTAAAAATACTGCGGTAGATTTAGGTGGAAGACTCATATTTAAAGGTACAATATGACTTTATACCATTTCGTGCCACTGAGTTTTACAGCACCATTTTTCTGAATGCATCATCTGTCTCACATCTTACTGAGTTCCTCTGTTTCTTGCTGTGAAAATGGCTGTTTCTCAATGATGGCAGCATAATTAAACTATTTGCCTTTTCACACGGGTCACAATATCAGTATTGACACTGCCTCTAATGTAATTGACACTATCTCTAATGTATTTGCTAAGGCAGTATAAACTTGTAATTTTGTGTGTAGGGAATATCACTAAGGCTTGTACTAAAAATGTGTTTTAAAGACCCTAGGTATGGTTTTCTATGTATATTATTCACTGATTTAATAAACTTAATAAACTCATTTAAAAGTAATTATGCAAAATGTTTCTATATAAAATCAGAGTTATGAAAATAGTCTGTATTTAATACACATGCTTCTGAGTTTGGTTTATCATGATAAAACATGTAACCAACCTTATATGTCATTCTCTGTTTGGGGCTTCATGCTCAACATGCGGACCTGTTCTTGGAATAGTTGAACATTCTTTTAGACTTTGTGTAATTATTGCTTCTTTATTTTTTCTGTTCTGAAACAGTTGTAATTTATATGTCTAGACGCTTGGATCTAGTCTCCCTCCAAACCCTTAACTGTTTTTCTTATGATTTATATCTGTAGGGTTGTTCCCCCCACTACATTGACCTTTTAAGAGTTTTTTTTTCTAAGGGGGTTAAAGCTTGAGGGTGGGGAGGGACCGAGCAGGGCAGATCTGAAAACAAGGTAGTGGGTGAAGGGCTTAAGCATTCTGGGTCTGTGGCCTCCCCACCACCACCAATCTGCTCGCACTCCATTTGCATCTTCCGTATCAGTAGTCTAATGCATCCCTTAAGTTAGAGGTTCTTAACACGGGTTGCTAATGGTGGTCTAATGACCCTTTCACAGGAGTTGACCATCAGAAAACAGATATTTACATTACAATTCAAACCCAGAGGTCGGTCTGCCTCTGTGCTGGGATTAAAGGCATGTGCCACCACCACCCGGCTGGTTTTATATTTTTATATTTCAATTTTGCTATGGTTTATACAAACAGTTTACAATGTCATTTTTAATCTACTCTGTCAGTTCTTTTATTTGGTATAATGAAACTATTAACAGTTATTGTAAATTTTGATAGCATTGAATTTGAGTTATAATAATTTACTGGTTTTCTTTTCTAACCTTTTGTTCCTCTAGTCTCTTTTAATTTATATTTGATTTGTTTAGCATTCTGTTTAACTTACTGGCTTTTTGAGGACATCTCTTTTGTCATCAGTCGTTACTTCAGGAATTATAGTACCTGTATGTAACTTCCACATTCTGTTTACAGTAAATGTACTGTTGTATGGATAAACCCTGCAGGGTAGGTCCCTTTAAACCTGTGCACACTGGCTTATGTCTTAGTTATCTTACATATAACTGCTGCATGCATTAAAATTCCATCAGGCCAATAGAATTTCAAAGAACTTAAGAAGAAAATGATATTTTGTATTGACAATTCCTGCCTTCATTGCTAAAGACACAGGCTTTGTTGAGTTATCAGCATGGAGAACGTTCCTTTCAGACTGGTCTTCTGGGTTGGAACCTCTTAGCCTCTTTTCTTTAAAATGCTTCCCCCTTTTGGTTCTATAGGATGTGAAGTTCTGGTTGGTAATTTCTTTTTCCAGAACCTTAATGATGTTCCTTCATATTTTGGTTTGTGGGGCTCTTGGTAAGGATTAAGGTTCACTCATAGGAGTTTTGTCATTTCTTCCCCATCCCTAGTTGTCATTACTTTTGTGCTGTAACAGCTGGTCCTGTCTGAGCAAAGTCTGTCCATTATAGAAGCCTTTGGAAATATTTTGTGTGTGTTTTGCCTTCATGTATGTCTATGCATCATGTGTGTAGTACCCAGGGAGACCAGAGGAGGGCATTGGAGCCATTGGAAAAGGAGTTACAATGTGAACTGCCATGTGGTGCTGATAATTGAACCAGGTACCTCTGGAAGAGGAGTCAGTGCTTTTAATTGCTGAGTCATCTCTCCAACCCCATTTTCAGTCAATCAATTTCCTGTTTATCTTTAAATTTCTTTCTATCTCTTCTCTGAAAACGGCTGTTTTTTTCATTAATTTCAGATACGGTTTTCTTTATCTCATGAAATTTAGTTGTTACTGTGGAATCTGATTATTTCACCATAGGATCCTTTTCTCATTTCAATGTCTAGGTCACTTTGAGCTTGACAGCTGTTAATTTTTGATTATCTAGAGAGAAGATCTCGTTTCCTTTGGACTTTTAGCTGTCTGCTCTTATACAAACTATCATCAGACTAGAACTTGTAAAGGGGCATAAATGGCTACTTACTTCCTTATAGTTGCCTCTGTAAATTTTGACTCACTGTACTTCTATATATTTATTATGAAACTTATAAATCCTTTCTTACACTTGTTTTTTGTTATGATTTGAATTTTCTAATTGTAAAAACAGGATTAATGGACTGTAGTGGTTTGTGGGGTTCTAGTGTAGTTCTTTATATTTTATATCACCTGTAATTAGATCATGTTTGCATTTGATATGTAATTTTGCTTTATTAAGAAATACTAAGAATTTATTGGGTACTGTGACTTGCTTTTTAAGCTATAGAGTTTTTATGGTGTTATTTTTTTATTAGAGAATACTTTATTAGTTTTTGTAATCAAACCCACGTAGATAAGACCTTATATATTTAATACAGTGTGTTACCCCTGAACAAATGGAAAGAAAAATTAAGTTCAACATTTTGAGACCAATATGGCTGTTAATTTCTGTACAATGCCGACTCAATGCAGTAAACTGGGATACTTTTTCCAAAATTGACAAGCACAGCTAAAGCTTCCAAAAACTCAAATTATATATGTGTATATATTTATACTTATATAAATAAATCAATAATAGCAGTGTGTTATGTATCAATAGCAGCAACAGCTTTTTCAGGTTCTGCAGTCATTAGAACAAAATTATAGCGACATCTAGCACACTATAGCGTTTTTGTTGCCTACGAACTTCAAATAGTTTAAAATTTAGTGCTGTCAAATTGGGTGAATTCAGTTTCTAAGCATTTTAAACTCTAACCACACATTGATTTGCGTTTCTGTAGCTTCTCAGCCCTCTTTTGTTCTGAAAGCCATATGAAAACCATTATTAATTAGGATCTTTCCTTTTCTTACTACTTACTGACCTTTTGTCTTCTGAGAGTTAACATTAAAAGACATAGCCATCAGAGTGCATTTTTGTAACGCAGAAAAATGGTATTTTAATCTTCAGGTGTGTTGTTTGGACTGGCGATGAGCGGGTCTTCTTTTACAATCCCACCACTCGTCTTTCTATGTGGGACCGACCTGATGATTTGATTGGAAGGGCAGATGTTGACAAAATTATTCAAGAGCCCCCTCATAAGAAAGGATTGGAAGACATGAAGAAGCTAAGTAAGTTTTAAATTAGGAACTCATCCTCTGGATTTAACCCCTTTTTATTTTTTGATGGAAGTATAAATGCCATTTAAAGTATTTAATGTTTAAAAATAGTCTTATACTGGTTTGATACAATAAGAAATGTGAGAAATGTGAAGAATTTGGATAATGTTTTGTTTTGTAGAACAGTCTTAACTTTGTTGCAAAGGTTTTCAGTTAGTTTGAGATTTTGGAATTGTTGCTATTGGCTTAGTGCTCATTAATGCCACTGAAACACTCCTTAGATAGCCTTTCATCTCCTTTTGTTACTAGTGTTATATTTTGCAATAATCAGACTATGCAGAATATTTTTATTTTGCTAAAATTTTTTACACTACAAAATGCAAACTTTTATGAAAATATAAGTAGCTAATCCTGTGGTGGCATGTACCTTTAATCCCACCATGTGGGAGGCAGAGGCAGGTGGATCTCAGATCCAGGACAGTCTGGTCTGCAGAGTTTGTTCCAGACCAGCCAAGGCTACATACATAGTAAGACCCTGTTACCGCCCAGCCCCCCCCGAAACATTAGAACTGAGTAATAACTTCCTTCTTGAATAAAGAAATCCTTATCTCTTAAGAGATTTTGAAATCTACTTCCTTTACTGATAGTATTTCAGAATATTGGGTCAAAGATTTGTGTATAACTTTTGTTATATACTTATTACACTTAAGTTTATTCAGAGTATTTTATTAGTTTTTATGGAACTCATATTCATAAATAATGTAGAAACATGGTAAGCAAATAATTTAAAACTTCTAATGTAATAAATCTTGATGTGATCTTTAAAGTGGTCAAGAACTTTACATGGAATATACATGTGTGTGTGTGTATATATATATATATAATTTCTGTCATTTTGTGCTTTAAAATACTTTGTAGATCAGTGTAACTGCCTATCTGGTACTCTGGTACCATCTCTTTTTTCAACTTCAGCAATATTTACTTTATAGGCATGATGATATTTATAATCATAGTAGTGAATGGTACCAAAAAAATACACAATTTGCTTTTGGGTTTTTTTGGGAACATTTTCTTTATATTTGAGTCACATTTGTTGCATAATGTGCATCCAAGAAAGCTTCTATGAATTATGAATCAGGAGTTTTATTTATTTGTAAAGTTAAAACTGGGAAAACTTGTACCCTTCAAAGTTAAGGGGTAGGTAGGAAACCTAATTTTTCACTATGAAGGGAGGATAAATTAAACTGTAGAATTGTCTTACCTGGCTTAGTAGTGATTGTTAGGTAGATATTTTATCCAGACTGCACTTTTAAAAGAAGCTTGTGAATATGTGTATATAACTGTTGTAACAGTGTTTGAAATGTCTTTGCTAGGACACCCGGCTCCAACAATGCTGTCCATCCAAAAGTGGCAGTTCTCGATGAGTGCAAGTGAGTGAAGTAACTGTAAATGCAGCGTTTTCGTGCATGAACACCCATGTTCCGATAGTCATTAGCAGAGGAGTCAAGGCTGAGAATTGAGTAGTTATCTGCTTATGTTTATGCAGTCTTCTAAATTTTATCTTACAGTTAAAGAAGAACAAGAATTAATGGAAGAAATGAATGAAGATGAGCCTATTAAAGCAAAAAAACGGAAGTAAGTAACATATAGTTTATGCATATCCAGGTAGATTTAGAGTATAGAGTTGATGAAGTTATCAGTTTGTGATTGGAAGTTAAATGTGTAGTATTTGTGATTAGGAAACAGTAGTCATAATTGCCTTCTTGGACCTGATATTAATCTTGTTTTGTAATGTAGAGATGGTTTCCTTTCTGTTGTTAGAGTTCAGAATACTTGGTTATACAAATAGATATTATGAAGCTAGCTGACATTTTGGAATTCATTGATTAATTTTCTACAGTCTTAAGTAGGTCTAGATGTTATTAAAAATAAAATTTCTCTCTTATATCAACCTACACAAATGCCATTCAAGGAATGTCATTAAAAATGGCCATCTTTTGTTATATGTGCTTAGCGTATGGTCTGCCTATTCCTAGAGTCTGGTCATTATTTCCTGGTGGGGAATGGACTCATTAGTTAGAAAATACTGTGAGAGACATTGGAAGAGGGTTGTAGCATTGGTGTGAATAGTTCTCTAGAACTGGGCAAAATGTGATGTTACTTTTATGGGTGGGAGTAAAGTTGGAGTATAGAGTGTATGTAAATGGGATTATTATTTTGCAGCAAATAAGAAAGTTTGAGATCATTACTAGGGACTGGTTGATAATAGTTGTGATTGAAAAAGAACAGATTGACTGCAGCCCGGTTGTGGCAAAATGAGTAGGACAACTCCTGTAAGAGTGGTTCCTTTAAATACCTGTTTGTTTATGGGCAGCAGTGTTACATTAAGGTCTTATTAAAGAGAATTACCGTAATCTGCAACTGAGACAGCTCTTCTCATTTTCACAATTGACCTTTTCATTCCTTAATCAAATGTATTTTTTCTAGTTGTGGTTATTTTATGTTCTTTTTAGAAAATTGTAGAATTAGACATTTGTTTTCTTAATTACTGTAAATGATTGTATTCATTCTGTTTATTTACCATATTTTTAGATATTTCTGTGATGTTAAACTTTTAGATTGTTTTTAATTGTTTGTTCTTATAGACATCTCTGTAAGGTTTTTAACTGCTTTTATCAGGAGAATGTCAAAGAAGTCCTTTATGTGGATTGCCCGAGCTTCTCTATTTAGGTACAAAGCTAAAAGCCTGTTTTTCCTGGCTTAGTTTTCTTTTTACTTATCTTATTGAGCTAGATAGTGATAGTTTGTATTGTGACAGTTAGTATAATTCTGTAAAGGTTGATTCTATTATATTTGTTTGCTGTCTTTGAACTCCTTTAGCTATTTAAATAGTTCTTCAGTAAAGTAAGAAGGTATATTGCTTGGCAAATTGCTTTTCCTGTTTATTTTGTGCATGTCTTAGGTCTCAGACTGTCTTGCTAAGTTCCTGTAGGTCATAGGTAGTGTTTTCTGTTTCTTTTTGAGGCATTCCTTTATTCCCCAATTGCTAATTACCTGTCACTATTAATTAGTCTTTGTAGCTCATGGGCTACCTATAACATACTTTTGAATTTGCAGTAACTCGTATAGGGAATATAAATGAATTATATTAGTTTTATATACTTAGCAGATCATATTTAAGAAGGAAGATCTGTTCAAATACATTTGAATACATTGGTTTTAGTTTTTGGATTAGACATACAAATATAGTTCTTTTTCATAGTGCAAATATTTTGAGAGGTCACCTGATTTCATGTTTACAGTCTCCTTGTATACATACAAGTAATAGGCCTGACCTTAGCCCTGAAGTGCATTTTTGGATAAACAAGAAGTAAGCTAAGCCATTGGTGAACCATTTTATTTCCTACTGATCCCTCCCACCTAACTACTCCTGTGCCCTTGTTGTTCTCTGTGACCTGCCCTTCATCTTAAACTTCAGCTTGACACCCAGAAAGTGAGTAATAAAAATGTCGAGTAGGTAAGGTGTTTATCTCAGACATCATACACTTGGCCAAGTTAGAAGACACTTTAATTTTATTCCTAAAGTAAATATTTGAAATTATTAAGACGTTTTATCATCTTAATAGATTTTTAAATATTTTAAGAATTTATAATAAAATATTTTGGGAAATGCTAATTTTTTCTATGTATCAAGAACTAAAAATATATTCTATTTAATTCTATCATAATTTTGCAAGCAATGCCTGAAAAGTTTTTTCATTTTAGTTCACCTTCTATATTAACTGGAGTAAGAGAGAGAGTACATTAACTTTTTTTTTGACCAGTATAGCCATTGTAACGTTAGAAATGCATTGTAATTTTATTATTAGATTGAAAGCTATGCCATATATTTTATTTGAGATCCTCAGGATGATTTGTTTAGTCAAAAATATGCTGCTTAGTAGTGCCTTGAAAATTCCCCTGATTTTAAGAACTTAGTAAGATTTGTTTTAATACCATCTAACGATTTACTTTTTTTTTTTAAGGAGAGATGATAATAAAGACATTGATTCAGAGAAAGAAGCTGCCATGGAAGCTGAAATTAAAGCTGCCCGAGAAAGGGCCATTGTCCCTCTGGAGGCTCGAATGAAGCAGTTCAAGGACATGCTGCTAGAGAGAGGGGTCAGAAAACAATCTTTGGGGGAGATATTTCTGTTTTATATAAGTAATATAAATATGTCTTGCTAAAAGGTCAAATCTAAGGTTAGTGCTCATAAAATTGGGGTGGGAAGGATAAGGGAAGCTGTTAAATTACTGTACACTTTTGAAGTGGCCTTTTCCTTGGCTTATATCATGTTAAACTAAGTGGCATTTTGTTGTCCTTAAGTAAAAAGAGCATTTAACATTTGTGGGGTCATATAATTTCGGTAACATGAATGAGTATTAATGTTGCAGAATTGCGGACTGCTTCGGATAGGTAAGGTGTATATGATTCTTCCACTATCTTCAGAGTGGCTTTTGGCGAAAGAACCGATACTTTATGATATTGAAAGCTAAATGAGAAAGAAACTTTGGTTGTATTCGCAAATGTGTTTGAATAAGTAAGCCATTCTGTTTTAAATCACAATATTGCTTTTTAGATCACAGTTAAGGGTGTGAAATCAAAATGCAAATCTTCAAGGCCTTTTCTGATGTACTAAGGTTAAAATGTCACACAGTAGTGGTTATTTTAATGAGCAATGAAGTGTGTGTTATTTCCTTATAACAAAGAATTGGTCAGAGCCAATTAATGTGGAAATTTGCTGTTGCTAGCCTCCCACTGCTTATCATTTATTAGTGATGGAAACTTCACTATGGTTTTAATGTCTCCTTTATAAACAGATGCCCTGTAGATTTCAAGCAAAAATATGACCTTTCTGGTTGGTATTAGATTATCTTAATTATGAGGCAATGCTTTCTTTTTATTTTAAAGGTGTCTGCTTTTTCAACATGGGAGAAGGAGTTGCACAAGATAGTATTTGACCCTCGGTACTTGCTTCTCAATCCTAAAGAAAGAAAACAGGTAAAAGGAAATAAAATAGTGAGAACTTACTTAAATGAAATTTGATGTTTTAAGTGTTTAAACAAGCTCTCAGACTGGCTGAGCTTGCAGTCCTGCACTGCTCTCATGTGCTAGAGTCACAGTACCTACCGTTTAAGCTACCATCTGTTTTTTTTTTTAACAGTACTTCACAACATACTTTTGCATCTTAGTGCTTAGGTCATTGTGGAAGCTTTCCCAGTTCAGAAACAAGGTTATTTTTGCCACTTTCATATGAACATATTGTCCTTGTGCCTTATACTTAATGAAGTTATGTCTGCATTTATCAATTTGTGCAAATGATGCAAATTTAGAGTAGAAAATAACAAAATAGAGTTTAAGAAAGAAAAACATCCATCTGTAATTCCCAGCAGACATGACCACTGTTCACTGCCTTCCTAACCAGTGTGCCAATTTGTCTGTGTGTGTGAATACTGGGAGGTGTGGTACTTGGAATATTTGTGTGTCATGAATGCTACATGTCTAAGCCACAAAGGTGGACTCTTATCTTGTAGCCTCCTTATATTTTTTAATAGCCCCTTTCTTCCTTTTTTATTCTTATTCTATTTCTTTCATAGTCAAGTTTTTCTACATAGTAGCCAAGAGTCATTTAAGGTTTAAGAGAAATTCGATTAAGTTGCTATTCCTAAAATTGTCTAATGCATTCTATTTCATTTAAGGTAAAACAGACTCTTGACATGGAATATTTTACATGTGGTCATTGCTATATTCCTCTAAAGTTTTTCTCTGTGCGTATTATAGCCACACCAATGGATAAGGCAACACGCTTCCTTTGCCTAATCAGTTTGTATTAATATTCTCTCTTTACCTTTTGTGGTTTTGTTATGGTTTTTGAATAGCACTGATAGCTCTAATTATCTGAAATTAGTAGATTGGAGTTGGCAGGGTGACTCATCTGACCTGAGTTTGGTCTGCAAACTCACATGATGGAAGAAGAGAACCAGTCTCTGCAGGTTGTTCTCTGATCTCCATACACGTGCTGTGGCATACATGCCCACATACATACTCCACAGATAGATACCCATACCCATATATACATACAAATAGATAAGTGGAAATAAAATAAAATTACATTTTATCATATGTTTCCCTTTCCTGCAGGATGTAAACTCTGTAAGGGCAGCAGTTTGGTTCTTGCTCTATATGGTGTCTGGATCAGTGACTATTTATTATAAAAAAACCTAGAAGACTTAACAGCACATTTTTACGTTACTAAGTGTTAAAATTTCTGTCTGAGTGAAACCCAAGTACTATTTAAAACTTAGGTTCTTCAACTTCTGGAGCATTGCAAGTTGGTAGAGATTGAGCTGCTTCCTAGAATTGCAATACAGCAGTGGGGATGCTATTTCAAACAGAGATTATGTCTTCTAAGGAAATTGTCTTCATAAAGCTGTAGTGGTAGTTCTGAGAGGAAAGAGAAATTCATATTTGGCATTCAAGTATAAATATATATCTTAAGTACTTGGTTTTATTATTTGCATGTGAATAAAAATAAAGGATAAAGTAAATAGGTGCTTACTAAACATTTGTACATCATAATTTCCTATCCAAGTTTGTGTTTTGACTTCAAAAAAATTTCAGTTTAATGTCTTAATCTAAAATTGCATCCTTCAGTTCTAACCATACGTTTTAGCTTATGGTTTGTCTTTAATCTTGTTTTGGATGAAAGGTATCCTAAAGGGTTAGAAACTTTTATTATATGTTGTGACAAATTATAAAATAGTGTTTTCACAGAACAGACATTCTGTGGAGGAGTTAGGCTCTGGTGTAGATAATTACTAACATTTGGATGAGTTACTGCTTTAATGTATGTAATTCGGAGTTTGAGAAAATTGACTGTTATGATCACATTGCCAACATGATTCTTTAGGATTGTGCATCTAGGCGATATTGATATGATAATTAGATAGTCTCATGTTTTAGTAAACATACATATTTATGCAGGTGTGATGTGCATGTGTGAGTACATGCATGTGCAAATGGAGATTAGAAGTCAAGGTTGGGTGTCTTCCTTCCTCATTGTCCATCTTAGTTTTGTTAGTCTCTCGTTGAACCTGGAGCTTACTGATTTGGCTAGACTGGCTGGCCAGTAACCTTTATGGATCCTTTTGTCTTCATCCGCTCCCTCCCACCAGAGCCTGAGGTCCAGATGTACACCATTGTTTCTGATTATCCTGTGGGCGCTGGGAATCTGAATTCAGTAGTCATGCTTACACTTTACTGGTGTTGCCATCCTTCAGCCCCATAAACTATTTTATGAAGAAAAAGAACACATAGAAAAGCAAAAATGATGAGTGAATATTTACAAGAGGAACATGTATGCATGTAAGTTACCAAGATCAAGAAATGTTACCAGCATCCCAAAAGCTGCCTAGGTGGTATAGTCCTTTTCTAATGTAGTTTTGCTTATATTTATAAAAGGAACTTAGTTAGGAATTATTTTTAAAACCTATCCACTCTCATTGTAACTGTTGCATCCATGAGTTGAAATTAAAAGAAAATGATGGTTTAAAATAGGGCACATTCAACCAAGTATATTGGAAAGCGTGATAGGAATAAGGAGCTATTTGAGAGCATAGGAAAACCCATGATGTGCATCTCAGTAATTCATAGCATTGGTCTGGACTATCTTAAAGGAGGGGATATACAATTCTTTCAAGTATCGAAAAAGTTGGTAGAGGCTGTTGTGGTAATCTTGACACTCAGAAAGGACAGATACAGAGGCTTTCATTTATGTTCCTGCTTCAAGGAAAGAAGTTACTTCTAATATATATATTATGTAATACTTGGGTGATTAGGAAGATAGGAGAAAAGAGGCTTTCCTGTTACTTAAGGAGTATTGTCTGTCTCTGGCAGGGTAAGATAATCTAGAGTTTCAGTACAGTTTTGTTGATGGTGCTGTGTGTAGACTGGCCTGGCGAGAGGCATTTTAGGAAACATTTTCTGTTTATCTCATGTAGGCTTGCTGGTGTGCATTTGTGGACCTTCTGATGCTGGAGTGAGACATTTTCCCCCACAGCTCTCTGAATTCACCTTCTCTTTGGCTGTCATCTTCAGTGATAACAACTCTCATCATTTGGAAGGCCTCTTTTCATCCGTTTGTAGGGTTGGCTCCATCATGAGATTTTTGTCTGGTTTTCATTGGGGTAGTACTGTAGATGAAGGTGTTCTATGAGCTGAGGAAATGCTCTGCTGCTGCGCTCCTCCTTGGTGCTTACATTTTAAGATGGGATATTCCCATGTAGTCTGGGCTGCTTTCAAAATTGTGCTCCCTCTACCTCTATTGTGCCCAATCAGAGGTTGTTTTTGTTGTACTTATTTTTGCTGCTTTCATACCTTTTTAGCTTACAATGAAGTGGGGGGTGGGTGTTGATAACTTACTGAGTTTTACATATTTGAGGAAGCCTTGTTTGTGTCTTTTTTGGCACTGTAGGGCTGGCTAAGTATTGTTTCTTAAGGATTTTGCTTTGCTTTTTAATGTTCAGAGATATTTTTGAAGCTGTAGTGTTACCTATTGTTTTCTTGATTCCCCTTAAGCCCAGTAAGTATGTACATTCTCTCTCAATCCTTTGTGATCTGATGGTGTTCCAGTGAGATTTGTCCGAGTAGATTACATTATACAATATGGAAATTGCCGTCTTTTGGTTTTGGGAAATTCTCTTTCATTCATTTCTTTGGTTGTCACTATTATTGTTACTTTTTGAGAGTTTCATACATGCATGCAATGTATTATAATATCAACCCCAGCTCTTCCCAGACCCTCCCTTGCCATGACTGCTTCCCAGCTCATGTCCTCTTTTCATAGCCCACTGAGTCCAGTCCAGTGCTTTCCTGTGTGCATGGGTATAGGTCATTGAATGGATCACAGGTAACCCAGTGGGCCATTCTACTCAACAGTCCTTAATTGCTTAAGTCTTCATCTTTATGTAAGTCCTGTAGCCTTTCCTCTTTTGTGCTGGACTTTGCCCTGGGCTGGTCTTAACCGGGATCTTTTTCAGGCAGTCATAGCCTCTGGCTCCTCCTCAACATCTGCTTTAGCGATAGTTTCACTTCCTCTTCCACAGGCTCCCTGCACTATGGGAAGGAGTGTGATACAGGTATCTCATTTAGGATTGAGGACTCTAGACCTACTCATTCTCTATTAATAGCCATCGACTGCGAAAAGGAGGTTCTATGATGAGGGCTGAAAGCTTGAGTAAATTTTGGGTATAGAGATAAGTGTTTTAGAAGAAAGTTTGACATTATACACGTTTATAAAAATAATGATACTAGGTTCTCTGTATGGTGCATGAACTTCCCAGTCACAGTTTCTCCAAATTTGTTTTGTTTTGTTTTGAGGCAGCAGATTTACTTTTCTGAGATCTGGGTTCATCCCCAGCCTCTTCCGCACCTTTTTCCCCCTTCCCTTTTCTGTGGTATTGGATGTCGAACCCCTGGTCTTCCATGTGCCGGGCATGTGCTCTGCCACTGAACCAAATCCATAGCCCTCATCCTTAAATTCCTGTTTTTTTCTCTTGATTTTTTTTTAAATGTGCTTTCCCTCACTATTGTCAGCCAACTTGTTCAGTTCAAATTTTACTTTTTCCATATCAATTTCTAAGTTTTTTTAGGTTTCTTTTATAGTTAGTTTCATAAGTTGCTTAAGTTGGTTCCCCCCACCTTTCCTTTGGAACTTTGATTTTGACAGAGTCCTAAACCAGATTCCTTTGAACTCTTGCCTCATGGTGAAGAGTGAAGCACCAAAACAGCTTGCCATCTGGGTGGGCTCCCATGGTGACACTTCTACAAAGATGCTCTGGTTATGGCTAATATTGATTGTCAGTTTGACAGAATCTGGACTCACCCAGGAAGACAAGCCTTTGGGCATGCCTGTGAGGGATTACTTAGATTAGTTTAATTGAGGGGAGTAACCCCAACCCCCATAGTTCAGAGAGAACTGTGCCTCAGTTCTGAGATTCAGTTCTTATTCTGGCATGCTGCTTTCAGAAATCATGTTACCTCAAGATAGTAGATACTCATTTATTTGACCTTTTAGAACAGGGAACAACTTCTTAAGGGCCAGATAATAATGGAGTTTTGTGGTCCAGTTGCAACTGTGAACTTGTTATTTTAGTGTGGAAGCATCATAGACAATATGTAAAGCAATGAGTATGCCTGTTCAAACAAAACTTTGTACACACCCAGACATTTAAATCTTAGTTAACTCATCTTGGTTGTACAATACTAAGTGGGGAAATTGTATAGAATAGACTTAAGTGTTGAAGTAGAATTAAATTATGGACTCTGTGCTGCTGACTTTGCTAGAATGAGTTCAAGAGGACTATGGTTTGTTTAGCTTGGATGTCTCTGTTTGAAATACTTATATACTGTACCATTGGGAGAAAATTATGAAATATGAGCTTTTCTTTTTTTTTTAAATTTATTTATTATGTATATAGTGTTCTTGGCACCAGATCTCATTATAGATGGGCGTGAGCCATCATGTGGTTGCTGGGAATTAAACTCAGGACCTCCGGAACAGCAGTCAGTTCTCTTAACCTCTGAGCCATCTCTCCAGCCCTGAGCTTTTCTTTGTTTCTCTTTTTCTGTTTTGTCCCAGACTGCTAAACGGAGAGCCATATACTTGTGCACTATTTTGGTGAAACTTTTAAGTGAGATTTGCTGGAGATAATCTACTGTTAATTATCTATACTTAGTATACGGTCCCTAGTACAGTTTGGATGGAGACTTTGTTTTATAATTTTCTATTAGACTGCATTATAAAATTGGTTTGGTTTTTTTTTTTGTGTGTGTGTGTGTGATAGGTGTTTGATCAGTATGTCAAGACCAGAGCAGAGGAAGAACGCAGGGAAAAGAAAAACAAAATAATGCAAGCTAAGGAAGATTTCAAAAAAATGATGGAAGAAGCAAAGTTTAATCCAAGGTATGTGTTTTACCAGTCACATCTGAGTATGTATTTCCCCCGTAATCAAGTGTGTATGTGTGGCAGAGTGAGTGAGGTAATCAAGTTATACCTACCTATTTTGTAGATAAGGACAGTAAACAAGCAAATTAGGTGGTGGTGACAAGAGAGGAGTTTGCTATTGCTCAAAATAGTGTAGGTAGGAGGAGTGGCTCGTAGCTTAATTATGACTGTAGTGGTGTTAGCTCGCTGTTTTAACACAGAAGGTAGTGTATTTTAGTTTTGTATTGACATGGTTTTTAAAGGGATAAATAAGCCTAATTTTTCCTTCCAATATGAAAGTGTTTTATTGTAGGAGTAAATCTGATTGTATAAGCTTTATAAAGAATGCTTTGTATTCATGGGAAAACTACCTTTTTCCTGTTTTTGAAGTTTGAGTATAGTTATTTTGGATTAAAGGAAAAAAATCCCAGGCCAGGCAAGCTGTAAATCTCAGCAGCTGCCTGGAGGAGGAGAATGGAGAAGAGAATGAAAAGATCCGAGCCATGTGAGCAGGCTCAGAGATCAGATACTGGTTAGACAGGTGGTGCATGATGGGGAGACGCTGTAGAGGAAGAGTAAGAAAGCCCGAAGTTCTGGTCAAAGCCCACTTTGGTTCTGGCCAGCATCTAAAAGAAAGAAATAACACAGAGGACAAGTTGCACCTTTCTGTTAGGACTGAGAAATGTAGGCAGCCCCAACTAAACCTCATGACAGTTTGGCTTGTAGGAACTGCCCTTTACCTCATTATATCCTTAGCCTGGAGCCATTATCTTTGTAGTTGACCTTCTGGGGTTGGCGAAGATTTTTAGAATTAAAAATTGGTATTTTTAATTAAATTTGGGAAATTCTGGCTAGTGATTTTGTGTCCTCATGTACTCTGCTCTTTTGGGGTCTGCCTGTTCATGTATTAGTAAGGAGTGTTATGTTCCTGGCTCCCCACCTTCAGTCATTCTGTGGCTCATCCTTTGTTACTGATCTAGCTTTCACATAAATGGCCTTCTTAGTGTGTCCATTACAATGTTAAACATACTCAGTTAATCTTTCTTAATGGTTTTAATTTTTTGTAAATATTTTTTCTGGTTTGGGTGTGCATGCATTTAATCTCAACATTCTGGAGACAGAAGCAGGTGGATCTTTGTAAGGTTGAAGCCAACTTGTGTGTTGGAACTTCTTATTAAGATAATTTTCAGTTGTTTGAATTGATTTTTATTTAATTTTCTAGTGTAATTATAATAGCTTGAAAACATTGATTGGTTCTTAGAACAGCATCTGGATATCTGTCTAGGGTTTGTTTTCCCTGAAGCTATGTACATAATTCTTTGTATGTATCATATTAATGTTTAGCATTATGGATTTTACAAACTCTGTACTCTTATATCTTCCATTTGCTAAGCAGACAGTGTAATTACTGGCTTGACTTATGTTTTACTAGGATGGACTTCTGCAGATGGAACTATCTCCCTTGTAAATCTTTTATGGACTTGCTTGATACTATTCTTTCAGCATATTTGAATGTCTATTATCTCTGTAGTTTTTTATTTTTAATTATGTGTGTATATGTCTATATGAGGGTGTGATTGCAGTGACGTGCAGAGACCATAAAGGGTGTTGGATACCTTGGAAGTGGAATTACAGGTGGTTGTGAGCCATCTGAGGTAGGTGTTGGAAACCAAACTCAGGTTTCTCTGTGTTAACAGCCCTGGCTGTTCTAGAACTTGCTATGTAGATAAGGCTGGCCTCTAACTCAGAGATCCATCTGCCTCTGCCTTCCTAGTGGTAGGATTAAAGGTGTATGCCACCATGCCCTGATGCTTTTTCACTCTTAGCTGTGATGACAGCAGATGAAATGGTTGTGCCATGATTTTCAACAGGTAGGTGGTGCCTGAGGCCCCATTGGGAGTTACCCCTCAATGAGTCTTCTGGGAAATCTTTTCTCTAGGACTTCTTCCTCTGCTCTTTTAGTGCCCAAACTCTTGTGCCACTGTGTTATATGCACCTAGCTCTGCACCTTGGGCAGTTAAATGAAGATATGTAACAGTATGGTATACCTCATGAATTCTCTCTTTTCAGGTACTACTACCTGTTATCTGCTTTACATCAGTTGCCCTATGTACTTTGTTCAGTTTAGGAAGAGTCGGTCAGATAAGCTATCCCATTGTGTTTGAAGCAAGCCTTGGGTAGTAGATGAGTTATTAAGCCTCTAGATACATTCTTCATCTTGGTGTGCCTTTATTAAAAGGTAATTTATTACACTCCCTGATCATGGCTGGTGGCATACAACCACTAACCACATTTTCAGTTAGGGCCTCTTTCTTTCCTTACTGTGTGTCACTGTTGAGATTTGGGGCCTACATGTCTAAATGGTGTGTTCCTTTTATGCTTGTTTTACAAACAAGTAGTCAACTAAAGCTAGCATACTGACCATTTTCTTACAGAGCTACTTTTAGTGAATTTGCTGCCAAACATGCTAAAGATTCAAGATTTAAAGCAATTGAAAAGATGAAAGATAGAGAAGCATTGTTTAATGAATTTGTGGCAGCTGCAAGGAAGAAAGAAAAAGAAGATTCGAAGACCAGAGGTGAGAAGGTAAGATGGTTTATTTCTAGTGGCCTGTCTGGTGGAATGAGGACTGATGATTATACTATTTCCTAACCTTGTTTGTAGGCACAAGCAATTGGATCAGTGTTTTGCACAATTGTTGGTATAATATATATTATACATATATATTTTCATAGTCCTTATTTTAGAAACCTCAGTAAACTCTTTTGAATTGCTTTAAATTCTGTTAAATAAGGTATCTGGTAAACCTGGAACTAGGTTTTAGAACTACATGCTCCGTGGTAACTAAAGTGTGTTAAGATTTCAGAAGTCTTTATAAATACTAACATTTGAATTTCAAAGGGCTTCTTAATCTTTTTATTGCATAAAAATATCATTTTAGTAAGTTTCTAATCTTTTAGTAAATATATCTTACATATAAATTATTGCTTATCAGAATTAAAGGTCAGCTATTAAAGATTAATGCATCTGAAATGTCATTTGATAGCAATGTCAGGAATAGAGCGCTCACCACTGTGGAGGCAGAACAGTGGGGAGATGGCACCAGTGGTGTGTAAGCCATCAAAACAGCCACTCTCCTGAGTGTTCCAGTATGCTTTGTAATGGGGGAAATAGCCCCTCTGGAGCCTCATCATTCCTGACATTCAAAATTGCTTCCTATTGTGGGAAGCTAAAATGTTATAAATTCTATTAAGAAACGTTGTTAGGGAAATCATCCCAAGTCTCATTGTTAAGAAACCTCTTCCAATTAAAATAGTAAGAATATTAGATGAAACAGCTTTTGATAGTTATAGGAGAACTCTGGTTTTCTGATATGTTGGGCTTCAAAGTAAACTTTCATAGAATTACTTTACAGATAATTTTGAATGATTATGCTTCTTAAAAGAAATGTACAGAAGAATCATGTAAACAGAAATTACGTGAATATTTTATATATCTGTTAGGATCACATAAATGAATTGCTACTCTTTTTTAATGTGTTTTTTATTTTTATTTTAATGTTCATTGGTGTTTTACCTGCATGTATGTTTGTGTGATGGTGTCAGAAACCCTGAAACTGAAGTTACAGATAGTTGTGAGCCGCCATGTGGGTGCTGGGAATTGAACCTGGATCCTCTGGAAGAGCAGCCAGTGCTCTTAACTGCTGAGCCATCTCTCTTGCCCTTACTTTTAACTTTTAGAATAATGTATTTAATTAACGAAAACCAAACGATCATTTGCTAGTATATGATTACACTTAATGTAAATTGGTTTTTTAATAACTTAATTTTCTATAAACATGTTTGGAATAACTTAAGAATCTTATTTTATAATAAAACTTTGCAGTTTTATTCTATGTGGCCTGTCAGACAATTTAGGTTCCCCCCCCAATTGTAAACTGATTGGCCCAGTATCTCAGGCTCTTCTTATTAACTAATTCTTATA
>LOJH01002827.1:0-15394 GCA_001685095.1 Ellobius talpinus
CCTTCCTTCCTTCCTTCCTTCCTTATTTTTGTGTTTTCTGAAGCCTTCTCCAGGACATACATATCCTTCTCCCACATCCTTGAAGAGACTGGTCCTTTAGTTCCTAACAATCAACTGAAGCAACTCCCTCTCCCTCACACACGTGTTAAGCAGACTTCATTTCCAAAACTCTCCCAGTTTAAATTTCCTTCCACTCATTCCCCGACCACCAGCTTACATCCACTGAAGAGCCATGCTTCTGGTTCATCTCTATGCCCCTTCCATGAAGGGTGGCTTTGCCTCTTGCGAAAGAGGCCCCCTTAAGACATTCAGCTACGAATCATTGTCCCTCAGAACCACTCCACCTTTGAAATAGCAAATCTTAAAATCACATACTGTGAACAGAACACAACCTCACTCTGCAGTTTCTGTGTTTTGTAGTGGGACTCAGCCTATTCTTCAATGGAAAAACAAACAAACAACAAACACCTAAGTGGTTTGGGCTTCTCCATTCACTCCAGGCATCCTATCAACCCTTTTCCTTCTCTACCTGAGATCCAAACCAACTCACATTAGTTTTCTTCTCTCAGTCTCTCTCCTATCATATTTTTGTGAGACTGTGCTTCTGGAATTTTCCAGGGCAAATCACACACCTTTCAACCAAATAAGACTGTTAACATGACCGTTCCTTCTGCCATGTTCCGCATACAACCTATTGAGAAATAAATCCTTTCGGTTCTTCCATTAGCATATTGAGGATCTGATCACCTCTTAGCAACTGTCCAATAGTGACCATGATATAAACAGCAGCCCATTGCCTATCAATTGCTATGGCCATCTATTTCCATTTTAGAATGTTCTGGGTCTGTTCTCATCACAGCAGTAATAATGACCTCTAAAACATCAATTCTAATGATGTCACTCTTCTGTCCCAAGTCCTCTGGGGCATCCCATCACAATGCCAGATATGGTCCCTTCCTATTAGTGACTAGACACTACTAAATCTGCCCAGAGCCCCTGGAAACCCCTACCCATGTGTCTTCTCCACTCCCCACTCCTCACAGATATGAGCCAAGAATGACAAGCCTTTACTTTGTCTTCTTCAAACATCCTCGAGGCCTACCCTGCTACTTTCAGAAATGATCCTTTCAAAGACATTTGTGTGACTTCCTTCTTCACTTACTTTCCCCAATTCTGGCCTCTGCCTATTCCCCACCATGCCCCACTTATTATCTCCATGATAGGTATCATCATTTGAGATGTGTGTTTTACTGTTTCGTTGCTGTTGTCTGTGGCCCTCGCTGATATATCTATAGAGGTACAGTATTTTTGCTCCTGATGCCTACAGAAGACTCAAGCAAGGACTAAATATTTGTTGAAGGGGCTCATAAATCCATGAAAGTGATTACAAAATTCTTGAAAATTGATTCTGAGGCCAGTACTAGCATCTGATAAATGTCTGTTTGGTGACTAATTCCAGGAGACAAACACACCTGTGGGAGAATCAAATAAAGGAATGGGTGCATTTGTGTATCAACCAGAAAGGAGGGCAGCTGCTGGGGGAATGAAGGACAAGAGCCAGCCTTCCCTTGGTGAGATTCCATGGTGAACTTGCAGGATATCATGACACAAGCTTCACACCAGACAAGGTTTATCCCCTCACTAAGAAGTGCTTGCTTCAGTTCCAGGAGGCAGGTTCCAATAAGCAGGCAGTGGAAACATACTTACACAGTAGCTGGAGTTATGACACGGTAAAAATTCTTCTTAGAACGTATCTAGCTAGCTTTGGATAAACACTCACATGAGGGATAGGGTCTGGGAGCTGATGTCACGCTCTGGGTCAAATTCCTGTCTGTCCTTCGCTTTAAGCCCAGACCCAAATGAGTTATATTTATGATCACCTCATGGGTTTGTGGAGACAAAGCATATGGGGTTTTCTTTGGAAGGACTATATTAATTTGCAAGGATGCCCTCAATTAGTCTAACTCATTAATCTCCAGACTTGCTCTGAGCAGGACTCCTTCCTGGCTGAAGGGTAACAGGACCCGGGACTGTGAGTTTATTCTATCTGTACTAAATTGTCTTCTTGCACCTCCAGTTCTTTTGTCAGAAAGCAAAAGTGGGTAGAGAACCCGTTCAGACATCCTGTACTAGAACTGACAGGCGGGAGCCCTGCAGAGAAGGAGCTTAGCTACTCTCTACCACGTGTCCTGTAGAGGTCATCATGCTAATCGTTGTTTCTCCTGTTCATCTCCTCCTTTCTTCTTTCTCCTCAGCCAGCAGCTCCATGGTAGCTGTTGTCTCTCCCCAGACACCAGTGAACACCAGACGGAAAAGCACCTTCTTAGACATGGCGTGGAGATGCTATGGATCCCCCAGACAGGCTCATCTTGAGGTGTGTGGCCCAGACCCTGTCTTTACCTTCATGGAGTTTAAGAGACCTTCAAGGCTCAGATCCTGTAAGCCATCTCCTCTCCCATTAGGGAGAAGTCCACCTGCCACATATGTGTGGGTTTCTCTTCTTCCATGGTGTCCCACTGGGCATGGCCCTAAAAGGGAGAATGCTTGCTCTTTTCTTACAGTAGCCCCTTTCTCCACCAGTTTGCAGAGACAACATCCTGTTGAGCCTTTCACACAATAACACTCTCTGTCATAATAACATTATAAAAATAAATGGGAATTGGGATCAAATATGGGCTGGGCATGTGGGTTCTGTTAGACTCTTTGTAGCCTCAGGCACCTTATTTACTTGGAATTTCAATTTCATCATATGTAAAACAAGGACAGTGTTGTGGTCATTGCTTCATATATAGAATATTGAGTTTCTATCAGAGAACTATCAGGCTTCATGCTTGGTTACCAATAACTTATTCCTAACACATTTCCTTAATGTTTACTATGTACTAAGCACTGTTTTGCTTTTACTATTTTAAGTTAATGATCTCATTCAATCCTCGCTAGACCCTTAACATTGTGGGTACCATTTTCCCCATTTCACATTTGAGTAAACTGAGGCATGAGGTAAAGGAACCTGTTCAAGATCAAGTAGGTAGATGGTGGATCAGGAGTCTGAACCTAGGCTGTTGGCTCCAAGGCTGAGTTCTTATGTGAGCTGTCAGTCAACTATACACTCTCCTAGATATTGGGGACATGCAGTGAAGGAATGGGGACTTGCCTCAGGCCTTCATGACACTCATTGGCTAGGGAGGTCAAAAGAAACTAAGCACATCCTTAGAAAAATGGAAAGAAATATTTTACAAGTCAGAAACATAGTACTGTGAGGGCACATAACAGTGTAGAAGGGGACACTTGGTCTGAGTTTTCATGCTGAGTTGAGTTAGCCATTTGGAAAGGTATAGAACATTTGAAGTAATAGGGCCTAACACGTGCAATGACCCTATAATAGAAGTGAGACTGTATTGAGGAAGGTAGTGGGGCCAGAATGAAGAGATTGATAGGGTAGTGGAGAGTTGGCAAGTAGGTGCTGAAGAAGTAGACAGGGTCACCCACTTATATCCCAAGAGGCCTTTTAAATATTCATGTCATAAGAATAATGGCAGTCCATTAAGGGATTATTATTAGAACGTATTTTATTACGGTTAGATGTCTTTGAAAATACTGTGTGCATAACATGCCAATATGATTAACTACAAACAATATTTTTCAGAGTTGTACAGTACTAAAGGGTCAGTGGTTTGAATTAAAGCAGAGCTAGGTGGGCGGCCCATTTGGGGGACCCCATCCCCCAAATTGCTTTGGTTGCAGGGAGCTGTCATTTCACTTTCCGATAAAATCCTGCTGGCTTGCTCTACAAAAGTTAGACAAAGTGAAGTAGATCTAGATCGCTCTTTTCCAAATGATTTTCATCATCGAGCTGTCACCCTGCGGCATTCTGGGACTACGCCCCTCTTGGTCAAGATGACATATGCATAGCCAAGAACTATATGTAGGATAGTGAGGAGCATCAGACAATTAACTTAGCCATGGTCCTGTCCCTGACTGGAATCCAAGGAGCCAAAGCATTCAGTGTCTCTGCTGATAAAAAGGCTTCGGTTTCAGGCCTGCCTAGTAGACATTAGGGGCCTTATAGTATCACCTGAACTGACTCTGGAGTCCCAAGAAGTGGGAAGCCTAACTGAGGAATTCTGCCTCCAGAGGTGTAAAAACTTTAGAGCAGGGGATGATGCCAAGACCAGCCAGGGAGCATCTCGTGTGTGCTGGAAGATGACTGAGGAAAAACTTCCTAGTGGCCCAGGACCAAGGCCAGTGAGGGAGTGTACACTGAAGAACCGGCACATAATAACTTCAAAGTATGGACTTACAGACTTAGGTGCACTGGAGGAGGGGTTGATGACGCATAATTCCAAGTCTGCAGCCCTGTATGTTTTAGTTCAGAGCAAACTTTCAGATGTACAAACCCCACAAGGAGCAAGCGGTCCATCCGTGAGGGCAGAGATGACAGGTACTTTTGCATGGACCTAAGCACCTACGTGCCTGGGGACTTTATCAGTGTCTGTTGCTGACTCTAGCCTGATGGACTATATGGGGTAACAGAATACAATGAAACCCTCTGCCGGAGCACAAGGCCCAGCAGTGCTGGCAGAAAGCCCACGCTTCTACCTTGAGCTTGGATTCTTCCTTCCTGTCAAACTCCAGGTCATGCTGTGCACTCCTTTGGCTACTGGTTCCTTACCATGGCAAGGGTAGCTAGTTGGGCAATCATGTGTAGACATTGTTAACCTCAGTGTCCCTTACCTTGGGCTTTGACATCATCCACCACAGGACATGGCGTCTTCACAATCACATCACTTGGCCTGGAGCGTCGCCCTGTGTTGTCCACTCCCCAGAGGGTGAACCTTGCAGAGAGGTAGGAGAGTAGCATTATTAGAAAGAAAGGTTGGGGTTTGGGGTTGAGCAGCTCTGTCTGGAGGCCCAGTTCTGTCTAAATAGGAGGCTGGTACACTTACTGCTCCCATCCAGCACTCTGGTGAGAGAGCAGTGGTACGAAGCCTTTGGCTGGTTCCTGGGGTCTGTGGTTGGAATGCACTGTCTTGAGGGATGGCTGATAGACAGTAACATAGTGAGAGGTACTTCCTCTCCACATGGAACCCCCAGGCCAGCAACATCAGCACCACTGCTGGAAATTCTCAGGCCCAGCTCAGACCTACTCAATCTGATACAGGAACTAGAAACCTGTGCTTTACCAAGCCTTGTGCCTTCCAAGTGGCTCGTTCTCCTTTTTTTCTTTTCTTTCTTTCCAAATTATTTATTTATTAGGCTACCTAATTATTCTTCCAAAAACATAGTGTTCAAAGAGATATGACCTCAAGCCCACTGTTTCTTCCTCATTCAGAAGCACAGAGAATAGGCAGAGCAAGGGCCTGCATGCCCCAAGATGCCACATACCTTTCTCTTCCCTCCCCAACCTCATGCCAATGTCATGAGGCCTCACATAGGTTGGCTTCACCCTAGCAAGACCCCTGGTCTAGTTAGACCTAAATTGTGACAGCCTGCTTAACTCCAAAAGACATGGGTCAGACCAGAACTGTTAGGTGCCTAAAGGACCTCCTCAGCTGGTGGACCAGGGCCAAGAATTCAGCTTTCTTATTAACAGAGAGGGTTCAGAGCACCCTACGTGTTTATCTCATGCCCTGCTCCGAAGCCTTGCTCAATGGCCTTGCTCGGTAGAGCCAGCGCCAACGGCGGCCCTCTCCCACCACATGCACCTTGACTCCAAATTGAGCATCTTGACACCTTCCTTCTGCCACAACGTCCTGGAGAAAGCCTGGGCTGCACTGACACTCCTTATCCCCACCCTAGTCCTGGCAGCCATGATATGTCCTCTCATTGGAATCTTGTGTGCCTCATTAGCTTCTTGGTCCTGTTTCTAGAATTTTTCCCCAGACCCCCAAACCTATAAATGGTATACCTGAGCTTTTTGGAACCAGATCCATTTCTGAGCCCATGTTTTTAAACCCAGTCTCATAGCACATTCAACTACGGTTCTGAAGGGTAGACCTAGAGGTAGCATGGGTACCCCTCATGATGTATGTGATTACCATGCTAAGCCATGTTCTCTGAGACCTCTAATAGTATGTTTCGTTAGAAATCCCTGGGATTCAGTAGAGAACCAATCTATATTTTGGGGACTCCGAGGCCCTTTTAAGGGAAGTGGGGTCTTTTTTTTCTTCTGCTTGGTCTCCAAGGTTTGCTCTTTGCTGCCGACTCCATCGCTTTCGGGAGAGCTAAGAGAGGCAAAGCCCTGATCTTTGCAGGCTGACACTCCAGGCTGGCCTGGGTGTGGTCTCGGGTTACAAGCGTAGCCCTGTTCCCCTAGTGCTCATAGGTAGCAGATTCTCTTCCTTCAGCCCTACAACTCCATGTTAGGCTACTGCCACTTGCCAGTAAGCTGAAGGCTCCAACCTCAATTTTATGGCTGGAGCCACTATTTGCAGTCCATCATAATTTAATCCTGGACCCTTAATTCTTACGTTTCTCTGGACTATGATAGCCTATTCCTTGGGTACCAAATTGACTGCCAGATGGAGCCTGTCTTTCAGGTCCTGTGTGGAATGAGTCACCAACCCCCCAGCTAGTCCACACTCCAGGCAGTGCTCCTTCCTATCTTGTCTTGCTATACGTTCCAGCTACATCGGGTCTGATCCGGAGCTGGGCCACAGATGCCCCTGTTGGCGTTCAGTATTAAGTACTTTGAAAGGCCGTTAGTGTGAAATGCAAGCTGCTAAACTCTGATTATTTAGCAGCACATTTTATTTTTTTAATACAAGGCAGATACTAGGAAAGGAAATGCCTCGCACAACCTTCCAAGTACAGACAGAGCTTGACCTTAAGAACTATTCCTCAGCAGGCCCAGCCTTTCCCCTAGGTCCCCCCTCCCCAAGCCCCCAGAGAGGGAGAGAGCAGCCAGGGTGTTTGACTGCTGAAGGTTGGGGAACACTTGCCACATTTTCATGTGGAAATGCCGCGTGCTGGCATGTCAGGAAGGCCTTCTTTGTGGTTGGCGTTTTCATCCTGCTTGCTGCAACACTCTCAAAAGACAGCAAGAGGGTTAGCTGGAATTACTGACAGAGGAGATAAGCCTGGCTCTAGATCCAGAGGGCTCACGTGTAAGTCCGTTTACTGCTTCTTCCAACGCTTCCGGGCTCCCTCCCCAGCCACAGGCTGGGACCTTTCAGTGCGTAGTTAGCGACGTGGTGATGACTCGGGCGGCGGCATGTGTGCGTGGGAACTGACACAGACTGGCTCAGGCCCCGAGTCGGGGCCTTAAAGGTCTGGGGTCTAATGCTAAGGAAGACGGTAAGCCTATCAGGGGCTGGCTGCATTGCCTTCTGCTTTTCTGTTTTCTTCCTGCTGCCATGAGTCTTTGTTGATCCTCTGCCTCAGACACGCTTCTCTATCATCTGTCTGCTGTAATGTGCTCAGAAATGCAGGTCTCTCCTCCCAGCTGGCATTGTGGTGAGACTAGTAAGGAGGGGCAGTACCTACCCTAAAATGAAGATGTTGGATCCTGTGCACTCTAAGGGGTCCTTAACTGTGTTTGTGCCACTTGGCCCATTGTCAGAATGCTTCTCATGTGGCATTTAATGAAATATATGACAAAGAAAGCTGAAATGCAGATGTAACCTCATAATCTCCCATGGGGACCAGCTCTTGCATGCAGGATAATTCTCCTAGATCCTGGCAGAATAAACTGGGGTGACCAGGCAGTAAGACCCAGTGTGTGGAAAAAGACAAACCCTGCTTCAGCTCCTAACCATTATGTACATATCCCTACTGTGTGATTCTGGGGAAGTTATTCAATTCTACTGAACTTCAGTTTCTTCAGTTATGGAATAGGAATAAGTCTAGTCTCATAGGACCAACTATCCATACGTGATTGGTTCCTTCCTCTTAATCCGTAGTGAAGAAAACCAAGTGCAGGGAAATTAAGGGTCATATTTAAAGTCGCTTTGTGGTTAGGCACAAAACCAGGTTTGCTGGATGCTTTCTTTGCCCCAGGGATGGAAGTACAATGATTCCTCGCTCATCAACAAAGAGGAATAGTGTGGCTTCTAGCGCACCTCACTTTTTTCCCATACACTGGGTCTTGTGTTCAGGCTGTTCCAGGTTATTCTGTCAGGGTCTAGGAACATCGTCTGGCTAAAGCAAGAACTGGCTCCCCCACTGGGGGTTATGAAGTTTCAGCCGAGGCTCAGCAAGGTTTTCCAGCGATGTGCACTGCCACCGAGTGGAACCCGGCTGTACTTTACCCTGTCTTCTCTCCCATTCCTGTAATCAGCATTGACAGAAAGGAGATGATTTATAAAACATAGGAGGGGAACCCTAGATCACCAAGGATGCTGAATGTGGGAGAGGATCTTAGTTCTTAGGTCTTTGACCAGGAAACAAAGCCAAATCAGCCGTCTCGAGGAAGGTCCTAGACTTGGTTAGGGTCTTTCTGAAGGAGAGTCTTACCCATCTCTTGCTCCCACTAGAACTTCTGACTTCCTAATTAACAGGTAGGATGGACTGATAGGTGTTAATGCACCATCACTACAAATGGTCATATGAGTCACATTATGAGACTTTTGAAAGCAGATTGCTGGCCTTCAGATGTGTGTTCCTTTGTCATGAATCCTTACTCTGTAGGGCCACAGCTGTCCACTATCAAGAGCGCTTTTATGGATCATGTCATCCTTGTCCAAAGAACAGACAGATAGCCACTGGTATTGGCATTGCCATCTTTGTGTGTGCATCCAGTCCAGATTCTCAGATCCCATTTGTCTTTATGTATTTCCCTTTCATCCTGCACAGCCCTAGTTACATCTCTTATTTCTACATGAAAGATGCACAGCTAAATAGCTAAGTTCGTCACAATCAATAGCACTCAGACTTCTAGTTCTTTCCATTGTCAAACTCCCTAAGAGTGGAAGTGGGGATGATTTATTCTGGAAACCTTGACTCCATGCCTGTGACCTCATCTGTAAACTGTTAGATGTTTTTCATACTGATGGGGTCAAAACGCTTCCGAACTGTATCACTATGAATTCTGTGTTAGACCCTGAATTTTTCCATCATGACTTAGATTCTATTGCTGAGTCTCCTCTTTTGGCATCTTTTATGTCTTTGCTCACAAATATGTTACAGTTGTTCTCAGAGCTCAGGAAGAGATGGGAAGAGTTCACAGAGAACATAGGGATATTTCAAGCATGGTGATATAATTCACTCCATTTTCTTTGAAGAAAAATGCTGACCAGCATCCAAACTCTGTAAATTATTTCAGAACCACTAGAGATAGCTTTCTTACACATAGTTCTTGGCATTGTCCTCTTTTCTTTTATCTTTTTTTCATCCTTTCTTTTAAAATTGGCTTTTCTCTGACATACATCTTTCACTCTAGTGTTCCAGGCTCATTTTCTTCCATTTCTGTTTACTCACCACCCGCTTCAGACCTATTGGGCACCCGCTGCTCCCCTTCATGCCTCTCTACCTTTGCCTGGGGGTTTCTAACCTACTGTGCCTTTTCCACTTCACAGTAGCTACTGGATTCTATACAATCAAATTTAGAATCTAGACACCAACTCTACTTAGAATAAACCACTTCCTTCTTTCTTTCCAACATGTCCCTGGCCTTCTAACTAACACGTATTCCATTCTGCCTTGGGCTACATTTATCTGTTTATGTATGTTGTTTGTATATTGTAAAGCCTTTGATGACAAGACTTCTTCAGGAAGTGTTTCCATAATGTCTATTGAGATTTGACTGCAGAGGCTAAAAATCTCTTGCCACATCTCTGAAGGAACTCAGGCAATGAAGGGAGCCGGCAAAGATCCCAGAACTTTCTGGGTAAGGAATCATTAAGGTGCACCTACTTACATGTAAATGATGTCAGGTTCCAGGCATCGGATGATGAGAGAAATAGTGGTGAGCTGCTTGTCTGGCACCTGAGATGGCATGGCACAAGGAGCTTTTGCTCCAGAGATGATGTCATCTACAAAGCTCAGCACTGTTTCTGCACAAATGAAAAGGGATGGGAAAAGTATAAAAAACAGAGATGTTCCAGCAATGAGAAACGATCTGAGAGCTTGCTGAAACTTCTTAAATTCCCAGTGGACAAAAAGACCTGGGTTTTGGGTGGTTTGTTGTTGTTGTTGTTGTTGTTTGTTTTGTTTTTTATGACTGTTTCACTGTTAGTCAATCAGCTGAGAGTCATTTGTCCAGAGTTAGCTCAAAAGGACTACTAAGGCAAAATGCACATGTCACATCTGTGAATTTTCCCATGAAACACCTTGACATTGATAGAGAACAGATGTGCTGGTCCCTGGGCCCTAACATACCTTACCAATACCTATACATACCAAGGGAAGAACCCCAGAAATGGTAATGGAGAGCTTTCCACGCCCCTAAAAATGTTTCTCCAAGCCTCACTAACAAATCCACTAGAAGCTCGTAGACTTTGGACGTCTTCATCCCCGAGGAGGACAGCATTGTATCTGAAAGCCTTACAGTTATTTATGTTGCCTTTTCTTCATGTGTAGGTGGCAGAGTAGTAAGGACTTTTATTTCTTTGGGTTCTTTCTCCTCGTGTAAGGTTTTCCTTTTCTCTCAGGCCTTGACAAAAGTCAGTTTGCTTTGGGACAAGTCATGGATCAAGAGCATCTGTTTGTACATGCCTTTGCCTAGAGGGGGTTATTAGCAAAGGAATTTTTTTCTGTAATCATGGCCGTGGTTAGCAGAGAATTGTTTCTTAATTGTGGGCTAGGATAACCAGTGTACTGTGTTGTTGTTGCTTGTGAGTGTGCCTAAAGGCAATGAAATGGACACCTCTTTCATAAATAAAAGAAAAGCAGAATGAAAACAAGACTGTCAGCTGCTCACCATGCAAAAACTCTTAAATGGACAAGATGGCTGCTGCCTAGAAGAGGCAGTAGCTCTTTCTTTTCTGCGCCCATGTACTGCCCTGAAATACCGGGAGCCTGAAGCAGTGTCATGAGGAAGAGCATTTTTTTCTTCTCTTACTTTTGCTCCCTTTGAAAAAGATTAGGCAGGGGATGGAGACCGTGCTCACCTGTCTCGACTTTGGAGTGGTCCATCCGGTCGGTGACTTTCTCTTGACGGATCAGGTAATCTACAATCTGCACTCCAATGGGTGGCTCCGAATGTTCCCATTCCAGGACCACGAGGGTGCTGCTCGGTTCATGCACTGTGGAAAGTCTCAGCCTGAGTGCAGAAAAGAAGGAAGATGAAATGGGGACCCAGCTGGGACCTGCGTCACTCTGTAACTACCATCTCAATTGCCACAGCACAACCTCTCTCTGAGGACTGCTCTCCCTCACTAGGTGCTGAAGTTCCTGAAGATTTGGGTGCTTTATATTTGGATCTCTTGAATGAATACATGTGTTTGGTAATTTGACTTTACTGATAGGTCCCTTTTATATAGTTTGAAACCTCATTTCTGGCTTTTCTCTTGGGGAGTACTAAGCAAACGTTGTGCAATGTACACTCCAAAGCCCATTGAAGGTGGCATTCAAGAGAATCTTGCATTGATAAAGGCACAGCTAGTTTAAGTTCCATAACCCCCAGGATCTGGCAGGCCCTGCTCCCCCCTCCTTGTTCTGCTATATCTCCTTCTCCAGTCCATCTTCTGACAGAACCTCAGAACAGGCTCAGCTTAGAAGTGAGACTCGAAGGTGAAAGTTGGCCATATGCTACATTCTCTTTGGGGTGATGTCCCGAGCCTGCTGCTTGGGACCTGATGTCAGTTTCTGTCTCTCCCTTTGGGCACCTGTGAACTCCTGTTTCAGTTCCAATTTGTCTCTAGTTTTAGTTCGCGGTCACTTCATTCTTTTCAAGTTGTCTTTTGACTCTTGCTTTGCCCTGCTAGCTCACACTTTTCTGCGTTATTACCGAGAGTCAGCAATCTATGCTGATGCTCACGGGTGTGGATCTCCTGACCATCCGAGAGCTATCCGTTTACTTCCTTGTTCTAACTTCTGTAGATGGCTCATGTTACCGTATTGCTTCCAATTCCTCATTTCTCTCCAGACTACTAAACTGTGAGGGTTTTCCCAGTTTCTGCTCACTCTAGCCTTCCTCTCTCCCAATGTCCCTAGCATTCACCCACATCACTGTCCTTGGTCTCTCTATCTCAAAAAATGTCTGCAGCCCTAGCCTTCCCACCTCCTAGCCGGCTTGCAGGTATCCCTCATATGGCCTCACGACCACAGGACGAGAAGAGCAGAGCTGAATCACACCAAACAACCTGCAATGTCCAGTTTCAACTCAAAAAATCCATCATCGTGTTTGTTGGTTCTCCAGGGCTATGCAGTGGTACACAAACCTATTCTAGGCCTTCTTTTATGCAATTTAATGAGTATCAGAAACACACAATAAGGCATGTGATAAAACTTTAGCATGAAATCAAGGGATGCTGTTTGGAGAACAGGAAGCAGCTTAGCTAGCAGGAAAATAATAGGAAACACATGGCCATCTGTTAGTGGCTGCTATGAAGGAGTGCATAGCTCGCATATGACATTAGGATGGAACAGACCCAAAACAGTGCGGATATTGACAAATTCATTAATTAGAGTCATATGCAGAATGCTATTTTGAAGGAAAAAAACATTAGGAAGCTTAAGTTAGTAACTAAGCTTTCTGAGAACTCAGATTCTGTGAAAATAGGAGCTAAGGGCGACCCCTATTGAGAAATAGGAGTGTGTATGACTTACGTGAACTTACGTAAAAGTAGAGTACATTTCTATTTCCAACTGCCAATTAAAGTGCAAAAAACTGAGATCCGTTACTGGCAGGAAAAGTGCAGTTTTAATAGACGTTTCCCAGGTATGACACCCAGCTCAGCTTGATCTTTAGTTATCACATTTAATTAATGCATGTTTAGAAATGCATAAGTCTAAGCCTTAGACTTAGCGGCTGGATCTTCTGTCCCTCCATTTGATAGTTTCCGCGTTACTGGGTCGCTTTCTTACCTGTTGAATTTGTCAAACAGCACTAGACTCTCTTAGTGGCTCCCTTTCTACCACATGAAATGGCTTTTTACTAACTAGAAACTTGTTTTTATTTTGATTCAGATATCCAAGTTACAGCTATAAGGAGCAAGAAGCTGATTGCTGGAGCATTTAAAGGCACCTGCACAGAGAGTAAATTGGCTTTCACTGATGATCTATTGGTAAAAATTACCCTCTTCTTCAGTTTCTTCTTTGGGTCTGCTCTGTAATATCTGCCTTTACCTGCAGACCAGAGGGCAGCCTCCATCTGCGGCTTCCTGCCTATGGTCCAGTGTTCTTTGTAACTCTAGCTGCTGCAGGTCTTGACTCTCACTTTGGGCTTTTCCTGAACTTCTGAATCCATGGGGTCGTGTGCCACCACCTTGTCCTACCAGCACCATTTCACAGAAATAACATTTTGTGCCTTAACCACTGTGGAAGACACCTTATTACAGGATAACCTGAATTCCTGCATTGGGTCCTGGCTCCTCATCTTGGCCAGTTCTGTTTAAGCTTCCCATGAGGGATTAAGAATGGATGTGTTCATTCTCAGCCACCTCTTGAGTACCTCATGCCATCCTTAAATACAGACATTTTCTCACGTCCATCCCAGGCCTCTGCCCTGCATAGTGTATGTTGCTAAGAGAGCACCCATGCTCAGAGCTATGACTCTATCTACCATTTTTCTGACATGGGTTGAAATCTCGTTATCGCTAGGTTTTATTTCCTTTACGGAGATCTACCTGCCTCTCTACCTACTGTGCATCTACACAATTATCCCTCAATAGCTGGAGGCCAAGCTCCAAGGGGATTGGTCTTCTCCTCAACTCTACACACCTCCTAATGGGTCCCTTCTTGGTTATGGTTCATCCTCACAATAAACAGTCATCTTGTCTCGTTGATTCTACCTATAATCATTTCAATTGTGTGCTTTCTTTACTACAGTTGCTTTCAGCCATGATCTGCTTCCTGCTGTCTAGTTTTGGAAAAATTCAACCCTTTTGAAGCCATCTCCTGGTCCATTAGTTGGCAGTGTGTGGTGATGAGAGCGTTTACCTACCCCTTTAGTGCCTGGAACCTACTATGTCTTTGAGGCACAGTAGAGTTGTTCGGCTTATTAAGCCCTCACTATAGACCTCTAAATCTCCCATAGCAACTATAATTCTACCCATATGACTTTCTAACCATGTTGTCTTGCTTTGTCCTCCATATGGAAGACGTTTAATAGCTATTTGCTCCACAGTCTTTACTGTTGCCCAAATGCAGGCTCAATGAACAGCTCTTCACATTTTAAAAATGTGAGATTTGCCACACAACTTCCATTAAATGGCTGTGTGCCTGCTCCTTCTAGTATACTGAAAGTTTCCAGCTGTAGGAACTGTACCACATTCTTCTTTCCAGTCCCCAGCACTCAGGCTATTACTTGGAGACTAATATCTACTTGATTCTATTTTTGCATAATGGTGCTGAGGCATTCATGCAGGAGAGGGGCATGGGAAAGGAACCATACACAGGCTGCGGGAGAGGTGCACAGGTAGGGAGGCCATCCGCTCCGAAAGCAGTGGAGTCACATCGACACCAGTCCTCGATGACATCTCCAGTCCCTGAACACCAGAGAGAACTCATGGTGGCCTCCTGTAAGAGCTACACAAAACAATAAAAAACAAAAACAAAAACAAAGAGTAAGTGTTAGGAAACCATGGCTAGACAGTCATTACCAAGGAACCTAGCATCAGGGTTCTATGTGGTCCTAAATCACTTCCAGAGAAAAGGCTGTATCAACACGATATCACCATTCTTTAGCCTGAAACTGTGTTGCAGAAGATGGAATCTAAAATACCGCAGCCCTGAAGGATACCTGGGGTGTCACTCTCCCGTTAGAGTAATAGCGCATCTCTATAGTTTAGAGTTGTCACCTTATAAACCAAGTGTGATGACACATGCCTATAATCCCAGCACTTGGAGGCAGGAGGATCAGAAGTTACAGGTCAGCTAGACACAAGTTTGAGGCCTGCCCTGGCTAGAAATCTTGTCTCTAAATAAATAAATAAATAAAAAGTGTAATGTAGTGAAAGGGGAGCAGGCCTGCTTTTCATTTGGCCAGCTCCCACATGGCTAGCTTATATCCCGAAATAATAATATATAAATTGTGTTTATTTAAGCATTGCCTGGCCCATTATATCTAGCTTCT
Organism: Ellobius talpinus; assembly: GCA_001685095.1. NCBI lineage: Eukaryota > Metazoa > Chordata > Mammalia > Rodentia > Cricetidae > Ellobius > Ellobius talpinus. The sequence continues at coordinate 15,176 of LOJH01002827.1, forward strand.
TTTTTGCTAACTCTCATATCTTGCTTAACCCATATCTAGTAATCTGTGTATCATCATAGGGTTGTGGCTTATCAGGAAGATTCTAACTCATGTCCATCTTGGGCCGGAGCTTTATGCGTCTGCCCGACTCTGCTTTCTTTCTCCCAGCATTCTGTTCTGTCTACCCCACCCACCTAAGGGCTGGCCTATCAAAAAGCCAAGGCAGTTTCTTTATTAACC
>LOJH01002827.1:15420-41140 GCA_001685095.1 Ellobius talpinus
CCAAGGCAGTTTCTTTATTAACCAATAAAAGTAACACATAGACAGATGACCCTCGGCAGTTTCTTTATTAACCAATAAAAGTAACATATAGACAGATGACCCTCCTACATCATTGTAACATGATTAATAAAAACCCAGAGACAGATATTGGGGTTCAACATGAAGATCAGAAAAGCAAAACAGCTAACCACTGGACTGAACAGTGTTGTAATTAATATATTTTTTGTGTGATTATTCGGATCTGGGTAGCTGGGAGACAAAAGTGCAGTCTCCATTTACAATAAATAAATAAATAAATAAACAAACAAACAAGTAAATAAGGTTTTTTGCTTTGAATGTAAGTCAGCTTCCACCCTCTGTCTTCCCCTCATTACTCTCTTTCACACCTCCTACTGTGGGCTCCAGTAACAGGGATGTCTTACCACACAGCTCTGGGTGGCCTGTCTTTGTTATACTTCCCTCTACCCAGAGCAACTTTGCCCTTCTTCGAATGCCCCTCTCTGCACCCATACCTGCCCTGTTCCTCCTGCCCTAGTCCTTCATGGTCTCTCAGCCTGTTTTGTGATCCGATTTGAAAATGTATGTGGTTCTGCTTTGGATTGTGATTAGACATCAAGCATTTTCCTTGGAGTGTGACTGGGAGAAGCTGTGGAATATAAGGGCTAATTTCTGAGCCTACATCAGTCTTCTGGGGATGAGAACCTCAGTTTTGTCAATCATTGCCTGTGACCTTGGACAAGTTATGTATGCTTAGTTTCCTCGGTGATAAAAATATCACTTTCCTAGTAGGGATGTTGTGACAATTACATGAACAGTCTATTCCAAGTGACATAATATATGCTTCACACCTGGTACACATTATTGTTTATGAATGACAGAGTTGAGGCTCACATAGAACCTTATATAAAAATCTACAGTCTTGCATAGCTCTTTACATAAAGTAAGTTCGTGGAGATGTTTTCTGAAGAAAAAAAAACAGAACAAAACAAAAAAACAAAACAAAGATGAAATCCAACCCACAAGGCAACAGCACTCATGACAGGGGTGATTGTCTGGTGAGAGAGCAAATCCTGAGAGAATGGTGACCTCTCAGAGGGATCTGCTCCCTCAACTCAGATAATCCAGGGGTGAAGGTTCCATGTCAGCTGAGCTCAGAGCCATGTCTCGGAGGCACTCCACACCTTCGGCCTTGACTTTCTAATGATTTTCTCCCCTCTGTCTCAGTGCCTTTTGTCCATACTGGTAAGTTAGGGGAAGGAGGAACAGCTGTCTTGTAGATTGAAAAAGCAGACTAAACAATCACAAGGAGAAGAAGCAAGTTGGGGAGGGGAATGGATGGAGAGGGAAAGGAAGCAAGGGGAGAAGGATCTGACTCCATAAATATCTATATAAAGAGTCATTATGTAGGACACATTCTCACAGAGTTTAACATTGGTTATTCACAGTCATGAGCTGGACTAAGGGGTCAACTGACTTCCTCCCAAGACTGAGGGTCTCTGAGAAGCAAGAAATGATTTCCAATCACAGTTATGATTTGCATAGTTTCTAGTTAATAAGAACCCTTTGGATCCTAACTAACTCTTGGATAGATGGTACTAATGAATTACAGTGAAGGATTCTGGGAGTGAGAGTTAGGCACTTGCTCAGGATCACAGGCTAGCAAGCGGGGCAGTGCCAGGGACTGAGCTCTGCATGGCTCACGGAACTTCTTAGGCTCCTTCCATTATGGACTCTTAATCAGCATTGAGGCCACCAGCAAGTCACTCACTTTGTGCTTTTCTGAGTGAAATTCAAACCAAAGGGCGAACTTTTTAAAACTAGGAAAACAGACTCTTTGAGGCAGACAGAATAAAATTAAGTTGTACCTTCTGTTTGACGGTGTCTTCAGTCAACAACTATGTGATAACCATCTACAAGGGACCACTTCCTGTGCTAAGCATGAAGGATGCAATGACGCAAAAGAAGGCAATATGGCTCCTCTCTGCATAAATGTTGCAGCCAGATAATAAACAAACAAACTGGATTCATGTAAATATCCGAATTCCACAATGGTGTGGCGAGATCTCCACAAGAAGGTGGGGTCCCATGGATGCACACAGCAGCAGGAGGCTGCAAACAAATGGAACCCTTCATTTGGGGGGAAACGGCTGGAGCTGGAGGACAGCATGTGACGGAAACAAACAAGATGAAAACACAGGTGCATGTTTTTCTCATATATGGAAAGGCCAAGAGAAATGGCCTGAAAATTAAAGAGGAAATGTTAAGGAAGGAAAAGGCATGAGGACGGAAGAGAAAGGAAGACAGAATGGAGGGTGAATGTGGTCTAAGTACAGTACAAGCTTGTATGGAAATGTCACACAAACACATGAAATTGTATGCATACGTACTAGTGGTTTTATTTTTTAAAAGTTATCTGGCCACAAAAATCATAGTAATATAGGTAAAAAATCTAAAGTTAAGAAGACTGGACCCTTACTGAAACTGGACTCCTAAAGCTAACTAGAAATACCAATCTGTCTATAAGAGACGTAGTTAGGACAAAGAAGTTCTTCTCAAGTGCCCAGGATGTAGGGCTGGATTACAGCCAGTCTGTCTGCAAGGAAAGGTTCCATCTCAGAACAATGATAAACCAATATAATGTTTTAAACATGGAATGTGACACACCCCTACTATCATGATCTTCTGTCTCACCACAGGCCCATAGCATTGAAGTTGGGCAACCATGGACTAAAATCTGCAAAACTGAGATATTCCTTTCTTTTATGTTGATTATACCAGGTATTTTGTCACTGTGATGAAAAGTTGACTAATAAACAATAGAAAAGAAGAATCAAAATGCAACCCCTAGGACTTCCTTGAAAAGGAAGAGAAAGGGACATTCCACTTTATTAAGTACTTGCAATTTGCTAGTCCATGCACTTTTTGGGAAATACATACTTGTTAACAAACTTAATAGAGTGTAGAAAAATTCAATGTTGGCTATTGTTTTTATTAAAGAAGAAAAATGTGAATTTCAATTCAGGTTTATCAACAGAATATTTCATTCATCTATTCAATTCATCTGTTCATTTGTTTAAGTAGTAGAGCATCATCCATGTACCAACCCAGGCACTCTGTAGAAGACAAAACATTTCTCATAGTCTAGAGTGAAATAAATAGCCAAACAAGTATGATCATAGAGGACACATGCTTTAACATGTGTGTGTGTGTGTATACATGGAGGTTCCATGAAGGGGTCTGAGTTGGACCAGGAACATGAAGGAAGGGACCTTGAGAGCTAGTGATGTTTGAGTTGAAACATGGCAGGATAGCAGGAATTCTCCAGGGGCTTAAATGTGACAGAGTACATTCTTTGGACAGACTCAGAAGTCTGAATGGCTGAATTCATGAAAGAAAATGTACCATGTTTGAAGAGGCCCAAAAGTTAAATTCTGGAGTAGATAGTACTAACAACCTAACCATGCGTGTGAAGATGAATTGCACCATGCTTTGCAGTGATATGCTAAGGACTCTAGAAATTGCTCTCAATCTGAGGAATCATTAAATTACCTTGATGCAATATGGCCAGAAGTCCAAATTGTACAGCAATTCCAGGGGTTTTAATAAAAGGACCAACAAGAAGATTGCTGCAATAAAATGTTGGATTGCAGTGAAGAGTGTGGCTGTGATGGGGGTCTCAGGATATACCTGTTGCTTACAATGACAGAAAAGAAACAAAGGATGACAAGGACTCTTGTGCCATTTAATGAGATGGGAAGATAAGGGGTATGAATTTGTGATACAATGAAATGAGCTAACGTTTGTTGGTTGAACCTCTTTGTTTATCACAATCAATGATTTTATTGAAGTATGACATCAGAGATTATCTAGTCCAACACAGGGACAATAGGCCGAAAGGGGAGAGATAGAAAATGAACCCACATTTTAGAGGGGAAGATGACAACCCCCACAGAGTCACCAGTGTCATGCTGAGCCCCTGTCCACCCTCTCCCCAGCTTTTGGAAAGCAAAACTGAGAAGGAAAGACAGAGTTAAAGAGGGGGTGATGAAGGTCGACTGTGTCACAGAAAGAAAAGAGGAGACTCCCCCAATAGTGAGAAAACTCCATCTCAGACTAGTTTGTCAGCATTTAGAAACTGAAGTGTTTAACACAGGGCCAGAGAGGCAGGCTCTTCCCACTCCTCTGTGGAAACTGAGGTATGGAAAATGGGGCCACTGAAGTTGAACTCCCTTAGGCATTCTGGTTTTGATTGACAGCCCCTTGTGTCTCACTGAGCTCTTCTCTGTCTGTAGCTCTGTGCACCCCAATTCATAGGATGGTCCTGCTTAGCCCAGACCTCACTGTACCCAGATTGATGACACAGGAAGTATTTGGTCATAGGCACAGCAACCTGAGGGAGTACGATGTTAGGTGGACAAGGGTAGGGCAGCCTCTGTGTTAACACCGGCACACCTTTGGGTGTCCAGTGACTTCAGCACACCTTTGAGTGTCCCTGTCCTTCCTTTAAGTCTCTCTCTCCCGACCTTCTTCCCACAATCCCATAACCATCTCTTTTAGACTCAGGATAAATCTGTAGGCCAGCAGGAACCATTTTTCTTTTGGTTCCTGTGATAAAAACTTGTATTTTCAAACACTCGTTGAAATATATATGGAAGAGGCGGGTAGGTGAGAGAAACACACATGCAAAATCCCTCCTGCGGGTCTGAGCAACACCTATGAAACCAACTGGGACACACCAGGTGTCTCTTCAAAGAGAAAAAAGGAAGCAATTATCACCCCACCTGGATGGGCATCCCTGGCAGTCAGGTAAGCAAGCAGTTCACTGCTGCAGCTCACTCCCCAGCTGCCTTGCAGATAAGCTTAGAAACCTCACTCCTGGAGCCTCTCAATTTCAAGTTTGGCAAAGCCTATGTCTGTCTCTGTGTTTGCTTACTCTGTCTTGTACATCGGAGGAGGTAAGGGGGCTAAAGAACGAGCTGTCACTCTCTCTGCACCTCCTTCCCCCATACCTGATTCTTAGGGGCTCCCTCATGTTCTCCTAAGATGTCTGGGAACAGAGAAGTAAAGACAATAAAGACAGAGAAGGGATGATTTGGAAATATCAGGGCCTTCTGGCATGATAAAACATGAGAAGATGGGCAGGAATGTGCTGTTTCGTCCTGAAAGCCTGTGATGATGGGGTACCGGACCCTTCCAGCTTGAGGCTATTAGATCCTTCCTTCATCTGGAATGTGTACCTGACATGGCCCTTCTATTCTAGGTGCAGCGGGTTCTAGGTTGGGAGATCAGTGAGGGGAGCCCATGCATCTCCTCCAGGGGCAGACAGAGATGGTTGTCCTCCTGACAACCACGCCCCCTTGGGAAAGGGTATCACAATGAGTTTGGTAATTGCAAATTATGTACTTTTCCTACTTTCTTCCTATCTTCCCATCTTCTTTGCTCGGTTCTGACTCCTGAATCACATCACTGTGGGTATTCTGGAATGTATTACTTGATTTGACTTAATATGCAAACATGCAAATCTAAACACACTAGGTGTCCCCTCTTAGCTTAATAAAAAGATGCTCCACTCTCGATTGCCATGTGGAGCAAGTTCTCTGTTTTCATTACCTTCCAGAGCCAAGTGTCTCAGCCCTCTTACCCTCTGGGTCTGGTTATTGGTCACCAGTTCATAGATGGGGGATGCTCTGGTCACTTCAAGCAGGACTGGCTCGGCAGGGGTTTCAGGGCTGGACGTCACATGACACAAAGGACAGGATGAGGGACATCGTCCCTTGCTCTGGCACTCCATTCGGACTCCAGCTGCCATACGCTTGGTGCCAGAGTCTGACAGGCTAGCGATGTATTCTGGGAATGTCAGCACCTTGGGCTCTCTTTCCCGCTCTTCCGACTCATCAGATGGGGAGTTGCCTGCCAGACACAAAAGAAAAAGGAACAGTGAGGGAGGCAAGATAGCAGGGACAGCCGTGATTCGGTGGCTCCTGCGTTCTGAGGTCTTTTGCACTGAGAAGTTAGAAAGCGCCACTGAAGGAGTCAAATTGTGATTTTTGTCATGCTGCTTAGTTAGGGGCACAGATCTTCCCAGTGACAAAGAGCTGGAAATGGCCTTTCAAGAATGAGAACGGGTGGTTGCTTTTCTGAGAATCGTTGGCTCCACTGGTCCACCCAGAGGGATGTGTCTGTGGTACATCCATTGCCAAGAACGCAGATGACAACAAAGTGACCGTTCTTGGCTTCTTTCATACCACCTATCTCTACTATTAGTAAATGAATGAATGACAAAATGTTTTGGAAACGCACCTATGGTTTCCAACATACATGAAGCTCCCATCATTGGTCATAATTACAACTGAGGTTTGTGGATTCTTCCTATGACACTGGGGTGGATCCAAGGTCTCCTTTGACTGTGGCATTAGCATCACAGACATCCTACCATTATACCCATTTTGACATATGAGGAAAAGACAATATCATCAAGGTCACAAACACCTTTGTGAGATTTGGTATTTGACCCCAGGAGTGTCTCTATCCAAAGTGTTTATGTCACAGAGCAAAGTCAGCATTTCTCAGCTGTCTAATTAGCTCATGTGTTGATCATGCAGAGGGAAGTTTGGCTTTTTCCAAAAGATTTTCACCGTTGTTTGCCGCATAGCGGTTAGCTACACAGGCTCTTGATCTATTTTTGGTGACAAGTATGAGAAATGCCTACTAGAGAATAATTGTTTGTTCCCCACACACGAAAGCCCCATTTGCTCTTTGTTCTTTCAGTCCCCACGATTACCCGTTCAACTCATTAACTGTAAAGGAGCCTGTGGACAGAACCCTCCAGATTTCTTAAGCTTTTTCTGACAGTTGGTGTCCCAAGCAGGAAATGATTTTGAAGAGACTGCTGTGCCCTTGGAGATGGTGGGGACACACAGAATGTTCTGGTTTCCTGTGGGTGCATTAAGAATGTCATACTTGATGGGACACAGGGTGAACTGGTTGAAAGGCTTCGCAAAGCGGTTCCCGGAGGTGATTTGGAGCTATGACTCATTGGCTTAGAAAAGCAAATGTTCTCCCCCTCCTGGTGTAGGGGGCTCCCCATCCTATCTCTTGCTTGCTGTGTAACAGGGACCCATGTGGGGACATGGTGGGGTTCCCAATGCTCTTGGTTCCCAAATGAATTCCATCACTATGTGGATGAGACACTTTTAACATGGGACTCCATCTATTTAACGCTTGCATTTCACTGAATCTAGGATTGAGCTCCAGTCCCTCCTGGATTGCAGAAGAGCCGGACAGACACAGCAAAAGTCAAGGATAATGGCATTGGCTAGAGCCCAGACTAACCCATACCAAATCACTTCACCCACAGGTTCGCCTTTATAAATGTTTAGGCTTCTGAAGGACAGTCTTGGTTCCGCACTTTGTCTTAGGCTGAGAAAGGATTACTAGGCGTATTCAAAGGGCCACCAACTAGCCAAGATCTGACCTCCTTCTTTTTCAGACTGCAGAATGACTAGGTCAAAGTTAGCAGATGTGGAGTAAGGTCTTTAGGCAGAACTTGATGTCTGTGAAAAGTCTTTAGGATGCGGAAAACCTTTCCATCTTTGGTTTTTAATCACATCATCGCATTTCCATACTTGCCTTGAGAATCCATTCTGTACGCCTGGAAATCTACAACATGACCACTAGGTGGCGGTAGCAGATCTAAAATGATTATTTTATGTGCCGTGGGACAGCATCAGGGAAAATTAATATTCAGAACCCTAAGTAAGGTGTAGGTATCTCAACAATTTTATGGCTCCTTTTCCTAACACACAATAAAAAAACTAAGAAGTAAAACGATTACAAATTATATACGTTATAGCTTATGGAGAGAAATAAGAGAAACGGGTGATAATGAGAGGATAATTGAAAGAAAACTCATGAGAGAATTTAAAAAGAAACTTTTCTCAATAGCTTTACTTTTGAGTAAAAGATATTTCAGAGGAAGAAAGCAACCTTTCTTTTCTCCTTGAAACGAACTTTTCCTGGGTTACTATCCAGATGAATTGTACTGAAATAACCACCAGGGGGCACTGTAACGCGCGTGCCCTGTATGGAGTTAACTTCCTTGCCCTCCAGCTCGCCATCATTAAAGCTTGTAAATGCTGTAAACATGAGGGGCCGCTCCCCTTGCTGCTGTCTTCTGGCAATGCCAATTAAAATCAAGATGCAATTAATCCCTGTCAATACCTATCCACCTTACAAACTTGCAAGATTAAAGAATACAGAACAATGGCTGAGAAAAGGATGTAGGAAAAGATGATATGTACCATCAAATGCTCTTTTCGCTTCTTTCTTCAGGACCTTATTCTCCGTCTGTCCCCTCCCAAATCAGGTCCACATGCAAGATCCCTGCTAGAAGCCAAGGCCAGTGTGTCTTGTGGCCCCGTGCTCACATGAGATGAAGCTGTCTAGAGAGGGGCTGGATTTATACAGAAGCAATGAACAGTGAATTCCGAAAAGCCATCTATCCAGCCTCCAGCCAAGAATAGACATGTATGTGAGGGAGATTTTTTCAAAGAGAAAATGCATTTTCTATGTGCAGTTAAAGATACAATTGGGAAATACTCCTTAAAATGATGGAGTCCATTGGTGAAAGGCCAAATAAATCTCCCTTACCCCAAAGAGAGTGCCACCATTGACTGCAAATGAATGAATAGTTCAGATCTTAAGCTCTTCAGGAGAGTCTGTTCTTTGTTGGTGGGAAGGTGGGAAGAAGGAAATCCACTTTATTTCCTATGACCCAGTGGTCCCCTCTTTCGATTGGCCACTCCTATTACAGTCCTTGGCAATTCTCCCCATCCTCTGGCACCTAGGTAGAGACACTCCTGGAATCTGAAGCATTATGATGCTGCTTAGAAGAAGAAGTATCTACTTCAGTAAACACATGGTCTTTGAACAAAAGAAACAGTCTACAGTTAAGGTCTTGGAAGATGCTGGGAAGTGTGCCCTCTGACAAGGAGTACCTGTGAGGCCCCTCACCACAAGGAGGCTCCTCGTGTTTGACTGTGACACTTAGCTCTCTTCCAAGCAGAGGAATATTCAACCTGGAATGTAGTTAACAACCTCAAACTGCAAAGCATTTTGCAAATACAGTTTGCTATAAATAAGTGCCATTTGCTTTAGGCTAAATCGGTATCCTCCAGCACACAGTGGATGAGTTTTCCCAGTCGAATACCATGGTATGAGAATATTGGCATAATAATGCTCAGAACCTCACTGTGTATGCGCCCATGGCCTTAGGCATGTACATAGTGACCCACCTAAATTCGGGGACACATTAGGACGATGAAAGTGACCAACCCATTCTTAAGCAGGTTCCGCGCCGCTTGTGTGAGCTGACAGGTCGCGAAGGTAAATTGCTTGTTATGAAGTAAATTGGTACAGTTCCTGTAGGATCCTGAGGACTGCTTAAGAATCTCTCTCCTGAGTTGGTGCCCAAGGCAATGAGATGCTGATGACAGCACAGCCAGAACTACACAGGCAGCTCATTAGGCAGTAAAGAAATCAAATGCAAACTAATCGGATCACAGCTTGGGGGGGGAGAGCACAGGATGCACGGGAAGAAGGTTGATGTGGGCAAGCAAAGCACAGCTCAGCAAGATGCACTGGAAGTCCGCCCGCCTACAGCCAGTGTGCCAGAGCCCACCCCAGCCTTCACCCCGTCTATTGTGTGAGCCGTGATTCCAGGTTCTCTGATGCACATCTCCCTCATCTCATGTCTTCCAAGTAGAGGAATCCAACCGGCAATGCCACTCACAATCCTAAAACCTTGGGGTTTGAACTGAACCTCCAGTCACACCATGATCACACATTCTCAGGGACTCAAATCTTAACTAGGGGACGGGAGGTAGAGCATACACTGAGCACTTCTGACTGTGCCAGAGGGGAGGTGGTAGTGCCCTGTAGTCGGCAAATGTGTCTTTTTCACCTCTGAAGTTCCTTTGTCTGGTTTACTCTGTCATCTGTATCTGCACGTGCATCTTCCTGTATCTCGATCTATCACCAACATCTACGTCCATATCTGCATCCTGAGGTAATTATCCTAAGCTCCAAGTCTAGTGTGAATAGCTACGAAATGTCAAGCTTAAAGACTAGAAGCAAAGCCTTTGCCAAACAGCTCTCCTGTCCCCTGCTATGTTCTCCGAGCATCAAGCAGAAAATGAAAGCGAGGCATTACTGGGGAAGCAGTTGACTCTGTGACTCCAGCCAAGGTCTCTCCCGTAAGTAGCAAAGCCTTACATGCCTGTTAGGATGTCCATTTATACACATTACATGACAGGGTTCCTAATTGTGGTCACCATCTCCTCCACACTCTCTTGGCAGCCTCTTTCTTCTCTTGAACATCCCAGTTCAACAGAAAGGACAGCTGATCCCCCAGCCAGTGAAACACCGTCCCTCCCCACCCCTGCTTCCCTCCCTTGCTCCCTCTCAATCTTCCCAAACATTCATTTAATATTAAATTGCTTTCCCTTCGCAACCCATATCCTTTCCTCCATGTTCAATGCCACATAAGGGAATTGACAGTCTAAAAACTTACTCTTTAGACTGCCTAGGTTGGGTTTCTACTTTACCTCATATCAGCAGTCTGATTTAGGACAGGTTTCACAGCCTCTAGAGTCTATATTTCCTTGTGTATAAAGCAGAAATGTCCAGACGGATTGATTCTTCACCAACAAACCTACACTACAACTTAGCATTGTGACCCATGCCTGTAATCCCAGCACTTGGGAGGCAGAGGTAGGAAGATCAGAAGTTCAGGGTCATCCTTGGCTATGTGATGACTTCAAGAATCTGGTTCAAAACACCAAAACCAAACCAAACGAATCGGCAACTCACGAAGTCTATCTTGAGCAGTCCTCAGGACACAGTGAGTATATGCTCAATGTACTTACTCTGACCCTGCTTATCCACTTATCTTGCTCTGCCTGCAACCATCACCGTCGCATGCTGAGTGCCACGAGGGACAAAGTTATGCCTTACCCTCCAACACAACATCCTATAGTACTGACTCAAGATTCAACAACTCAACAATTCATTAGAAATGTATTTATTAAATGACAAGAGTGTTTGTTGAATAATAAAACGTTTATGATGAATTATATATAAAGTGATTATACTCTGCCTTTTTCAAGTGCTAACTAAACAGCTGAGCCTTACTCAACTCAGAGCACTGCTGTCCTAGGTTTTTTTGAAATGTTCTAGATTTGTCTGGAATAGAGTGACTTCCACTACTTTCAGGCATGAAGAATTGTTCAGAGACAGCTTGGACCCAAAGACTTGGATAGTAGAAATAGTGTAGAGATTTCATTCTGCAAAATTTTAAACTGTATGCCATTGATGTGGTCATTGAGTAGTTAATTACTGGGAAGGAAAGGATTTAGGCTTGAGAAAGGGAATATCCAGAACAGCCAGCTCTGGTGCTGAAGGACAGTGGCTTTCTGTGGTTAGAAAACCTGGGGAAGTTATTTCAAATAATGCCTTCAAGTAGAGAAAAGATCAGGACTGATAGCCCAGGCCAGCAGAATGGACCCAAGGACTGGATGGAAAGGAAGATACCCATGGGGGAGGGGAAGGGAGTTCTGGATAGATCTGGGGAACCGAGACATTGTGGGCAGACTGGGACTCTGGCCTCACATGTGCTTCCTCACCTGCAAAGAGGGAGCTGGACTCCAAGTGTTGTCATAAGGAGGGTGATGCCTGGAGAGCTGCACCTTCTACAGCTGTCCAGTCTCAGCCTGCACACAGAAACCACTCCAGGTTTGCAGCCTCACATCCATCAATACCCTGTAGCTCCAAGTAAGCAATCTTCTTGGGGAATTAACTAATGGAAATCATTGGCTCCCGTCTGACCAATGCATTCAGAAAACAGTCCCAACAAGAAGGAGTTTATATTCTTGTCTTTTCCTACAAAAAAATTCAAAAACGATTCTTTCTTCAGGGTATATCCTTTCTTTTGTTCTAACCTTAATGTCGTTGTACATTTTAGACTTGGTCCTTTGGTAATTTCTTTTGGAAAATTCTAGAAAGAGTGGGTCTTTGCTATAATCAGACCATGCAGCCAGTCCCTGGAGAGCAGCACCCAAGGGCATGGTAGAGTAACTGTCACCAGGTTCCTATTGGCCACTTCACAAAGTGTCCACAGCTGGGGTGGCCAAGAAAAGCCATCTTTAGAAGTGGGTTTTTGTTTAATTGACTCTTAACCAGAAAAATGCGTACTTTTTCTGCAGTCCTTGTTGACATCTTTCTTTTCTAAAAATGCGGTGTTCCAATTTCCTGCCTGCTTCATAAAGCATTGCCTACCAAACAGAATTAAACCCTTCCCTGAGGTGCCTCCAGGTGATGATTCTGTTCATCAATTATGACTATGCAGATTTGAAAGTTGGAAGAGACAGAAATAAAATGGCATCAATGCCCCAGTGGCTTTTAAAAATTGATAGATAACACAATGTTATACTTTCTTAACATAATCCCTTCACTGAAGGCTTGTTTCCTAACAAATAACGGTCTATTTGAGGTCCCTGGCTAATTTGGTTCATGTTAAATTGAAATTTGGTGTAGGTACGGTAGGTCTTTGCCGAACGCTGTTTGTTAGTCAGCCTTGGCATGAGGACAGTGAATTCAATAATAAATGGTCTTAATTCATCAAACATTCCATATACCTCCTTTGGTCAATGACAATGACATTGGGTTCAAAGTTTAGTCAATGAAATTTTATGTAAACAGAATCTACCAAAGAACTATAAAAACAAACACCAAAACAGCCTTTGCAATGAATCTCTGACCCAGCCACACCTTCCTTCTAAATCTCAATCTCTGTGTCAAGAAGACACAAGCTAACTCAGCTATCAGCGACTCTTTGAGAATTCCTGGAGATCATCTCTGCACAGCCCACACATCTCAGGAGGAGTAAGGTTCAAATCCAAGAATTGCTGGGAAGCCCTCTGATTTTGCCGCAAAAACAAACTCCTCGACTCAGCTGCATTGTTAGTTCCCAGTGTACAGGAAGCTGCCTTAGGCTGTGCTTCACTGTCATGGAGCATGTCCAGTGCCCCCACTTGAAAGTGTTACAATCAACAAATGCATAGGAACAGAAAGGAGCAACAGGAATTACGTCTACCCTCTGCCTAAAGGCCTCAAAGGATAGGCTAAATTTTCATTAAGATTTACCACAAGAGTAATGCCAGAGAATCCAAGTCCTAACCAGATTATCCAAAAGGGTTTGCCAAATGCCCATGTGGGAATGGGAATTCGGGAAATTGGGCTGAAATCACAGTCACTCAGCCCTCGAGTCTCCTGAAACAGTGTTTCTTTCTTTCTCTCTTTTCTTCCATTCCCTTCCCATTTTTCTCCTCTAATCCCTCCCTCAGAAAAGTAAATCTGCTGGAAGTTTGTACAGACATACACAGGAGAGGTGGGAAGCTGCACTTGGTTTTGTGGCTCCTGTCTCACTTCCACAGAAGGGGATTTGTCTGGAGTCCAGTACTGATGCACTGAGAGAATCTTGGTCTTGACTGGATTATGGGCCTTTTGTTTGGGCTCTGTGAGATGATAGGAATGGAAGCTTCAAGGTTCTACGAAGCTGCTTTTCAGTTGCTACCCAGACGCTCATTGCTTTAATTTCTGAATGCCTTTTGTGCAAGCAAGCCAGAGCTCATCACCTAGGTTTGCTCTCCCCAGGTTTTGACTCTCAGTTTCCTAAGACCGCATTTACAAAAGTATCACTCCAGTTCTGTAAAACAAAGGTCAAAACTGAAGATGCAGTTAGAACCATGTTCCCTTGGAAGGTTCTAGAGAAATGGCCACCGTTGCTTCTTCCTAACTTCGAGAAGACCCCAGTGCTTGTTGGCATTGCCTGCCTTGCAAAGTTGTCACTCCAGTCTTAGCCTTGGTTGTCACATGACTCTTCTCTGTGAGTCTGTGACCAAATCTGCTGATTTATCTTATATACTAGCCAGCCATTGGATATAGGATCTATCTATATTGAGTTTGTGATCATGTCACCATAATGTATTTCCTCTTGCAAAGACTATTTCCAAATCGATTAACATGATAAGGCATGGATTCTAGTCAACCTAGCACTGTGTCCCTGCTTTTAACACTATAAGGTGAGTCCCATGATGCAGAGTTAGTGGGGTTTCTTTTGCTGGCCATTTGGGCACTGGCCACCTCTTGGCTTCCTCCCTTGCCTCACAAGCATTGGACAAAGGAAACAAAACCTTTCTGACTCCTTCAGCCTCCTGGTGTCCAGCAGCTGCTGCATGCAGCTTCTTGTCAATGTCAAAATAAATCTGACATAGAAATTCAGAGTCACAGCCCTCAGGATGTGCAGAGCTGGGCTGGATTATTCCTGCTATTTCACTACAGACAGAGTGGCATGGACGAGAGGGAGTGGGGAGGGAGACAGGGCTAGGAGAGAGGTGAAAATGAGGAACACATGTGGGATTTGCTATTTTCACATCTCCATTAGCAGGAAGACAAGCGAATGGGTAGGCCAGTTCAGCTGGTTACCAGGAGAGAGCCTCCCATGTGCTTGCCTGGAGGTGCAGATGTAGGCTCCCCATTCCCATTTCTCTCGTGTGGAAGGATGAGTTGAGAAAACAAAGAGATCCCCCTGTTATACTCCCAGGGCAAGCATTTTCCCAATTTCTGAGTCCTTCCCAAGGAAGAGTCAAGAAAACTGTCAGAAGACTAGCCCAGAGCAGGGGATGGAAGAAAAACACATGACCCAGAGAAGAAGAGAGAATCATGATCCTGTAGCTGAAAGGGGACCTCCAGCTTCCTCCCCAGCTAATGCTGAGGACCCACCCAGCTCTAGAATGGGATTAAGGATGCTTTCCTTTACCTATAGCACAGCATCCTTCTTAGGCAGGGACTTGTGTGTGTCCCTTTGGTTTTCCAGCTCAGCAGTCCAGTCCCTGCTTCTTCCTGATGCAGCTGCACTTTGGAGGATCCCTGCCTCTTGATCCCTCCCTGACTCCTCCCTTGTGTGTTTCTGACTCTCTGTCTCTCTTTAAACCTGGGCAGGAGCACAGGGCAGGGAACCCTTGGAGAGTTCTGAAATACTGCAACCCTGAGATAGTAGCATGGATTGCCCTGGCTCCACAGTCTAAGAACCCGGCTGCATGTGGAATGTGCAGAGTACAGGTGAGGACAGCCAACGTGAGTTAGAGGCAGGTGGAGTCTCTGGAGCGAAATCAGACCCATGGGGTGATATTCAAAGCCTCACCAAGATGCTGCGGAGGCTGGTTATAAATATCCTTAACTACCAAATGGTCTAGAAATTTTTAATAAAAATATCATTCAATAATAATACTACTCCAGCCGGCGAGGGAATGTTGTGACGGTCTCCATTTTCCTCTGGACACTCATCTAGCTTCTGTTTTTCAAATGAATTTGGATGTTAAATCCTTTTGCTGCCCTGACCAATTTATTCTGCAAATTAACTATATATGACAGAACTTAAAGCCCGTTACCAGTTAGCTCTGCTTCGCTGAAATTTATGCCGCTTCCTTGCCTGCTGGAGCCACGAGCTCAAATACACTATGACTATCGGTGGTGATTTGGGATTCTGTACAACCCTCTTACCTCTTGGTCCTCTTCTCTAGAGTCCTAAAACGTGCTGAGTGGACCAGGCTCTTTTCACCTCTTGGTGACCTGCGTCCTCTGTTCTCGGATTCTCTGGTCCCTGTGGCTGCCTCTCAGCCTTAACAAAGTTCTCATTTTGAGATGTGGCTTTACTCAGGGCTATCAGCCAAGCCGGCAGAGAGAGTCAAGAACCTCAGACTGGTCCTGGGTACTACATGTAAATGGTGCAAGCAGCCAAATGGTAGGAGACAAGGAGGCTAATTATGCGGACTGCATGGATGCTAAGTCAGCAGATGGGTATGGTAGCGTGTTAAGAGATTGCGGTGACGGAGGTGATGGAGGGCCAATGCAGCCATGACAAATGTTCATTGGGAGTTGACTCGGCTTTTGCTGGATCAAGTGCAGAGTCACATTCACCCTGGGGAGGTAGTGGGAATTGCAAGACACTAGGAGAGATGATCCCATGAACAGCAGCTGAAGGAGATGGGTTTAGTAGATACGGTGAGGCTTAGCAT
The DNA here is from genome assembly GCA_001685095.1 of Ellobius talpinus. Lineage (NCBI taxonomy): Eukaryota > Metazoa > Chordata > Mammalia > Rodentia > Cricetidae > Ellobius > Ellobius talpinus. The sequence continues at coordinate 31,554 of LOJH01002827.1, forward strand.
CCCTTTCTTTAGACATCTGATGGGTTGTCCCTTAGAAATGAGATCACATGTTTTCTGTGTACTTCCAGAGAGTGCACCTCAAACCCGAGGCAGAAAACCAGAGCGAGGCGAATTTGCTGTGCTTTGGATTTCACTGAGTACCTGCTTGGTGCCAGAAATGGATCTCAGTGCTTGTGAGAAAAATGCCACATGGTGAAGGAAATAAAGCTCATTTTGCAGTGTCTCTAGGCACACAGAGTGGATGGGAACGTGACAGTGAGGTGAGTTTGTAGTAGTGGGAGACACTTTGGGGCACCCAGAGAGAAGTGCTGAAACCTATGCCACCGGGGAAGATGGGCCAAGGGAAGACACCAAACCTTTAAAAGTGAATTTTGTAATAATATTTTCAGCTTCTACGAAGTAGGATAGAAGTCTTAGAGATTGCAAGCTCTTAACCAGACATACTATTCATGTAGAAGATGGTGAGTCACTTGTCAGGGCTGTCAGAGCACTGTGCGCATTTCAGAATGGGGCCCCTTTAAAAGCTAAATTTAAGCTCACTTTTCACAAATTAGTGGAGTCGGGAACCTCATCTTATCAGGAACCTCTTGGGTGATGACTGAGGCAGGCTTCAGATAACATGTTGAGATTCACCACTTCAGACAAGAGTAGTATTTTATTAAATATTGCTGTAATACCGTTAAAAAATCTTATAAACATTTATAACAAATAAAAAAGGGAAAAATTGTGGGATAGAGTTTTTGGCTTTCAGGAGATTATTATTTGATGAAAATAAACAATTCCATTGTTTATAAAGCTGTTCTTTAAGCATTTATGCAGAGCCCCAAAATGTGCAAGAGGGCAAGTTTCAAAGCCACTTATTTCAGCTCCTATGACCTTGGCCTGAACTGTTCCAGAAGAAACCAGAGGTTCTCCACAACCAGGAGGTTGTGCTGGATCTGAAGGTCTGACTAGGTTGCTGCCACAAGCCGCAGACTGTGTCAGATACAGTAGTTAATTTGCTTCTTGGATTTTGCAAGACAAATGCTGTGCTGTCTGTCCTAATCGGCTACGAATTAAGTCAGAAATGTTCTAGATTTCTGACTGAAGAAGAAATCTACTGAATTGCATAAATTCATCTTCCCATGAAGAAGGCACTGTGGTGCCAGGTACAGAGTACATGCCTGCAACCCAAGCCCTCAGAGGTTGAGGCAGAAGGATCTCAGGTTCAAGGCCAGCCTCAGCAACACAGGTGATGACAGTCTGGGCTACACAGCGACATCTTCTCTGAGGGTGGGCGGAGAGGAAAAGGGAGAAAGAGAGAAATAAGAGGGAAAAGTTCTAATGGAGAATGAGAGAAGGCAGCACCACTGTAGACAGCCATCCAATAAGATGAGCCCAGACAACAATGGGAGGGGCAGATAATGTCACAGGTTCCCTTCCTAACACAGCTTTAGTGGGGGCACATGCTGACAGAAAAGTATTAGATCTCCTCCTTCAGATAGCTGAAGGAAAAATTGTCATTAGGTCCAACAAGATGGTACTGTGACTTTATGTTACTTCTTGGAATTATTATAACAATAGTAGATGTGAAACTATTACAAATATTAAATAATTTAGCTGTGTAGTTCCCATACAGCCTTCTTCCAAGGAAAGTGAAGTCTGTTATTGTTATTAGTATAGCAGGACCAAGGTGGTAGCTAATGCAACCAATAAGGGAGTCATCTTGTTACGTGCCCATTTAAGCCTTTCTACACAGGTCTCTGCTTGGGTTTGAATGAGGTATGAGTTGTGTGCTCCAAAGGTTCATATTCTCAGTCCTTATATGGAAACATTAAAATGTGATTGGGGCCTTTAAGGGATAGATTTTTGAGTCAATGGGGGGGGAACTACCACAGGATGTGATTTAGGTAGCTCCTATAAGACCCTTGAGCTGATTTTCATGAAGCAGGGGCTTCTTATAAAAGAACCAGCTTGGATACTCCCAAACCTCTTTGGCTTCTTATTTGGTGTTGCATTCTCCACCTTTGCTGGTACTCCCAAGCATTATGATATCATTTACCTGGAGACCTTCACCAGACCCAAGCAGAAGCTAACAAGAATTTGAGACAAATGACCATCTTTACAGACTGCCTCCAGCATTTTGTTGGAAAAAAGAACCAATGCTTTTCCTTATACATCTAACTCCCTTGAAAGAAGGTTGACCAAGAAGCAGCAACAACCAAGGGAGCAAATGTACATGGAGTCAGACAGAAAGAAAGACACAAAGCTCTGTCCATCAGCAGAAGCTCCCAGGATCTGTAGGCATGGACGGCCATGGCCTTTGAGAAGGCCAGATTCTCTGGGATCTTTGAACTTAATCTCCATGTAGGATTAGGAGAGTATCTGTGATATCTGTTCTTATATAATAATGTGGTAAAAAGTCCCCACATTGAAAGGACCTAAAGTCGGAGCCACAGGCTGAAAGTAGAATTGAGCAAGGGTTCTACATCCTGGCCTCCAAAATGTAGCTGGAGAATCCAGCTGTTTGCCTGCAAATGACAGGAGGTATTGGAGCTAGAATATGGGCCCAGCTGTTCTGGTTTCCCTATCAGAGACACAGAGCCCCTGTAACCACATAAGATGGGAACAAGGGAAGGAAAGGATGATGTAAAACATTGTGGTAATAGTCTGCCAGGTAAATTTGAATACACAACATAAAACAAAACACATGAATCAGTGTATCAGAGTATTTGCTGAAATAGCATGAGGGCCTGAATTCCAATTTCAGCAACCACATGTAAAACAGAGTATGGCCACATATGTTCACCTACAACACAAGCATCATGGGAGACAGAGACCAAAGAATCTCTGGGGCTGGGGCCAGTTAGATTAGGTTCCATGAGAATACCCTGTCTCAAATGAATATGGCTGTGATATCTTCATCTGACCTCAGCATGCATGTTCACAGATGTGTGTACCTGCAAACACACACATGTTTATATACCACACACTGCGACAGAGGGGAGGGGAGGGGAGGAGGAGGAGGAGGAAAAGGAAGAAGAGGAGGAATGAGGAAAGAGGGGGGAGAGGAGGAGAGAGCTACAACAAAGGAATTGACTAATGGTGTCCTCTTGGGCAGTCCTCTTGTGGGCATGCTTGTTCAGAGTGCCAAGAGGCTCTTGCTCCCCCAGGCACCTGCAAACCTGGGAACCAATATCTCTAGAAATTGTCTATTAATCAGCATTAAAGTGGAGAAGTGGGGAGAAAAGAGGCTATCGGCCATGCTGAGCTTTATCTCAAATAAAAATACTGTACGAGTAGAGTAAGATTGAGCTGTGCTCCTAAAATCCATTCCTCTCAGTTACAAAGGATTCTCCCTGAAATGCCGCCATGGTTGCATGATGCTGACGCAGGGTAGATGGTGTATAAATGGCAGCTTTTAAGGACATCCATTTTGTCTGTTAAATAACTATTCATAATACTTAGCTGTCAGCACTAAGGAACTGTTCAGATTTCTAGATTATCTTTATCTTTTGTTTTCACAGAAAAATGGAAAAAAAATTGCCTGCCTTTCTAGGTAACAGTAAAACCCAAGGAATATCATTACCCATCTACACCTGAATTCAGAAACCTACAGAGGTGTACACTCAGATACATTAAGCCACAAATTCTATGTAGTTCCAAAGCTTTCAGCCATAGGATTTTGTATTTAATTTTCATTCTTACAGTAACAAGCCTACTGCAGGACTATTCAGATACTGCCTTTGCTATGCTGTGGTGTCAAACAAATGAACGTACACAATGCAATGCTTGCTTTTATGTATATACACACATCCCCAGAAAAATGTCCTAGTGCAAGCAAATTAAACAGTGTTGAGAGAGCTGGGAGAGCAGGGCCCTCTTAGAAGGACTGATAAGAAAACTCACAATATTTCCAAGTTCCAGAGGCACATAAGAGAAGAAGGACTGAAATGTTGCTTTCTGTTTAAGTCTCCCTCTCAAAACTACAACCAGTTTTCCCCTGTGGATACATCATTTAGGTCCTTCTTGCGATTCTTTTGTCATCCTTCTAGAACTTGCTTTTTTTCAGAAGGTTTTGTGACATCAGGCAAAAGTCACAAGACCCAAAACTGGAACTCAACTCAATTCAATAGAGTAAATACAAAGTTATTGAATGTCTATTTACAAGGTGCTGTGTGACTCTACTGAATATCCCAAAATGAATTATATGTAATCCCCACATTCAAAGAATGTCTTATCTCCCAGAAGAGCTAAGGCATACACAGAAATATAAATGCCATTTTAAAAGATGATTGTGTAAGGGGTAGATCCCATCAGGGTGGTTGGAGTGAGAGAGGAGCAATGGAGGAGCACTTTCTGAAAAAGGCCTCAAGGGACATCAGCATCCTTTAGGACAGTCTTACTGTCATCTGAGGCATGAGGTGACAGATTCTTTCTGTAAAGGACTATTCTGAAAATGCTTTAGGCTTTGTGGGCCACTTGGTCTGTGTCGTAATGACTCCAGAGTATCCACGTACTACAAAACTAGCTACAGATGTTATTTGAAAGAATGTGTTTGTTCTGATAAATCCTTACTTACAGATCCCAAAACCTCACAGTTTGTAAATGTTGCCAAATGTGTTCCCTTTTTTATTTCTATTTTACAACTTTCAAAGAAGGCAGATTCTATTCTTCATCCATGGGCCATTTAAAAACAAGCAACAGACCAGACCTGTCTATGGGTCATAGTTTGGCATCACCCTCTTCTCCAATGATGTTTTGCTACAAAAAAGGCTTTATTATAGCTAATCTCACTTAATTCTTAGACTTTCTCTATGAGATAATGGTGTAGGAGGTCCTTCTGTCTATGTGTTGCTTTCATTGGTTGAATAAAGAAACTGCCTTGGCCTTTTGATAGGGCCAAACTTAGGTAGGTGGAGTAGACAGAACTGAATGCTGGAAAGAAGGGCAGAATGGCAGATGCCATGAAGCTCCTGTCTGAGAATGATGCTGGTTAGAATCTTTCCCGGTAAGCCATGACCTCGTGGTGTTACACAGATTGTAGAAATGGGTTCAATCAAGATGTGAGAGTTAGCCAACAAGAGGCTAGAAATAATGGGCCAGGCAGTGATTTAGTTAATACAATTTCTGTGTGATTATTTTGGGTGTAAGCTGGTGGGTGGCCAGGACAGAACAAAAGGGGCCCCTGTGCACCATTAAACAAGATAAGTCTTACCACTTCCATTTTCCAGACTTCCAGGTAAACCTTAAAGATCTTAGGTCACACAAGTTTCAAAGGCCTTTCTTGCATAAACCCTTGGGTCACATTGCTTCCTTATTATGGTCAGGGAACATAGGAAGATGATGCAATGAATGGATTTTCTCCCGGGGGCATTTTGAAATCCAAAAGTTCTTTTAATTAAGAATGATTTTTACTATGGTAGTTCTCACCTATTGGTGTCATTTGGAATCCTGTGTTCACCATTCTCTCTTTAACAAGTCACACCAGGGTTGGATGTAACACTTAGTAACGTTTGTCTCCAGAATATTACCTTACCCCACATTTGAAGGGAAAAAAGTAGGTTTCCTGTATATGTTCCAAAGTCTTCCATCTCCCATGGTGGGCCAGAAACCATGTGTAGAAGGTTGTCTAACCCTGAGGATGAGGAGTGTGCTCGGAGATGGGACTGCCTCAGTCACTAACTCCACTCTTTCTTTTTCTCTCCATCTGTGCCACAATTCCCTCTTGCATGGCTTCTTTACTTTCTCTTGTTTAAAATCAATCTCATGTACTAGAGGAGATGGAGGAAAAGCAGAAATTCCCATGTTCTCTCCATCTCTGGTATGATTGCCCAGGGGTGGTCTCCAGCCTTCTTGGATCATTTTCTTTCTCTGAACAGAGCTAAACTATCTTTTCAACTGTCTGTGGGCTTTTCACAAATGTAGACTCACCTTGAGCTACAGACTCATCGGTTAGTACAGATCTATTAAAGATCAGCGCTGTCCAGCTCTGGGCTAGGCCCCGAGTACAGGCAGTAAATCACCTTTCCTCAAAGAAAACATAATATACTTAGGATACAAGACCAACAAACACATAATAGTAACTTAATGCCATATTCTCTTTATTAAATATTTTCTATGTCCCAGTGTGTATTCTATCAAATAAAAAAAGAGTTTTGGACTAATAATCAAAGATTTATTCTAAAGGATTATCGCCAAGGTAAAAGTGGCAGGATATTATTATCTTACAGGAAAGAGAACCATTTCCACAGTGAAATGGAGTCTGGAAGTTGCTCAAGTTACACGGAAAGACATTTTACTTTTATAGAGATAAGTAAACAAAGCTAGAAATAATACGGAAATGTTCTGACTGGATAGAAAATATGAGGCCAGCTTGCTCTCTAGCCCATCCTGAGGATAGGCCAGAGCCTAGAGGATGAAGAGAAGTTAAACAAAATTTTAATTAACATGCATTTTATTCCAGCTGGTTGACAATACAAGCAATAGGGCCGATCATTTACGAGACAAAGAAGAGGAATTTGGTAGTTGGCCTCGCAACCTTATCAGAGGTAAGCATGGGTGTCCTATCTGAGTCCTTATAGTATCAGAGAGAAGGGTATTCCTTCCAGAGCACAGAGGGGCACAGAGATTTCATATTCTCCCACTAAAACACATCACTGTCAATTCTCTGCTTGAAACTTCAAGGTTAATGTTGAAACAGTTGAACTTATGCCCAGGTCTGACTCCAGGGTATATAATCAGCCCTAAATTATAAGGTAGCAACTGAAGGTGTAAGGAAGAAGAGAGGAAGTGAGGGCTGGAGGGCCCTCAGGGATTGGTGGAGGACTGTTTGGTAGAGTGAGTGGGGGCTCCTGAGGTAATTAGGGCAGAGTGTATCCTCATAGAAGGAGGAAGTAAGAGAAAAAAAAACACAAAGAGAGGGGATGCCACAGAAGTCAGTTTAACTCTGTGACACAGTGTGCTACTTGGAAAAGAAAAGCATTAAAGATACAAGATGAGCCAGGAAACAGGCTCCTGAAGAGCCAGCCTGGTAATGGAGTATTGTTTGAAGCAACAGTTGGGGAAAAGCATTTGCTAGAAGCTAAGCAAGCCTGACAAGGAAGCTGAAGAAGGCAAGAGGGGGTAGCACCGTGATGCCAGCCCACAAAGGTTTGAGGGACTGAGAAACCAGTCAGAAGACAGAGTTCTGGAGGTTAGGCTAGCACAGTTAGCACAGCGGCTATGTGCGGCAGATGAAAGGCAAACCAAGGGACTATTTCAGGGGAAACAAGAGGATTCCATGCCGCAGTTGAAGAGTGATAGATCTCACTTACTTACAAGCTGCATAACAACAAAGTCTCAGAATTTTTTGAAGTAGGTTCCTAGAACTTTTGTTTACACGATGCCAGAAGGTTCTTTTGCCTAGAATACCTTAAAAGCATTATTTAAACCAATAAACAGGCTAACATCAGGTTTTCTTGCTGTAAGATGGTGAGGTAGCTTGTGTCAAAGTTAAGCTTGTAAATCTTCAAATCTCAAAAATCTTTTAAAAGCCTTTAGCTTCCTAATATGCATTAAAATCTCATAGGAGGAAAAACAGCATGTGTTTTTTTTAAATGTTTAAAAAGATCCCTAGCAGCAGTAGGCAGGCAGAAATGCCAGAGCAGTGGCCTGGGTGGTGGTGGCGGGCCATGTGGCAGCAGCGGGCATTTGCCAGCGGGCATTTGCCAGTGGGTCCCAGGCGGCAGTAAGTCCCCGGAAGGTGCAGAGTCCCAGCGGTGGCGGGCGGGCAGGCGGGCGCGTGGGTGGGAGACACGTGGGCAGACACATTGTATGGAATAGNTGCCAGTGGGTCCCAGGCGGCAGTAAGTCCCCGGAAGGTGCAGAGTCCCAGCGGTGGCGGGCGGGCAGGCGGGCGCGTGGGTGGGAGACACGTGGGCAGACACATTGTATGGAATAGAATTGGATATTTATTACTTAAAGAAGGGGGAAGGAGAGAGAGAAAGGTGAGAGAGAAGGAGAGAAAAGAGGGACAGAGAGGGACATGTGGCGCCGAGAGGGAACAGATTCAAGATGGCCAGGGGAGGCAGGCAGGGTCACTGGGTGTGGGCATGGCTTGCCTCTTAAAGAGACAAAAACCATAGCATGGTTGGTGTCAGCCAAAAATAATTTGAGCAATGAGCTCAACTCTTGAAGAACATCTTGTTGAGCTTATGTACTATGAAACATACTTCAGAAAAGTCTCAATAGTTTCCTTATTCAGAACCCACCATGGCCCAGGGCTCTACCGGCCTCATGACCATTCCAGCATACAATATTTTCATTATTCCATTTAGTAGATGGAAATTCTGAGGATTTGGGAGTTTGGCCTTTTGTTTGAAGATTATACAGGCACTAGGAATCTAACTACAGCTCCCGCATTCCAGCTTAACACTTCTGTCCACATTACAGATGTACGAGATCTTCCGTATCAGACTTCCACAGCTGATTCCAGAACACCTGATTACCCAATTTTTCTGAATCGTTTCACCACTTTCTGAAGACCTTGCCTGGGATGCTGGATTTCATGCACCGTGAGCCTGCTGATAGCAGCTTCCAATCTATTGGCATTCCCCTGAGGTTCTTCTACAAGGCTGGCTTCGGGAGGGTATCATTCGGGTTTTAGATTACTCCCCTCCCTTTGTTCCCTAGAATGTGACATCTATAAACATGACAACACAGGCAGGAAAGGCCACAATGAGCAGTCTCCTGCTTCCTAATGCAGGCTGGTGTGATGTGGGGAGGAGAAGGGGGGCATAGAAAAGGTCCTGATGTCTTGTGCATTCCTGGAATTGACATGCACCAGGCTAGTTCTCACAGTTGTTACCATCAAGAAACGTTTAGTGTTAAATTTAGAATAAAAACCAATTAAAAGATAACAAAGAAACATATGCTCAGAATAGCAAGAATTAAACATGACTGCTGGCTACTGCAGGAAAGACGTGGCACACTTTACAAACATGGATTTTTCCCTTACTCATTCTCAATGTCTCACCCACACCCCAATTCATCTCTACCCAAATGGTTTTGGGAGGCACTAGAATAGAATTTTTACTACAGGGGATGCAGTAACCTGATACTGGAAACCAGAGTTTTCAAAACATTCCTGCTGATCTTTTCCCATGCCCCAGACCAGATGAGTCTGACCAGGGTTCAATGATGTGTTAGAATAGAGTCATGGGCTAGGTTCAAGGGATTGCTGCTTGGGATTTCTTCCACAGCACTGGTAGCTAATGAGATTAGGGTCTAGATGAGTACACAAGTTTCCTGTTTCTCCTGTCTGCCTCACAAAGATATGCCTGAAGCTCAGGAGACCAGGAAAGATGGTCTCCCCCTTCCCTCCCCAACCCAGAAGATGAGGTTGCTGCCTGTTCTAGGTCCTTTTTTGTTGCTACGATAAAACACTAATCAAAAGCGACTCAGGGGTTAAGGGTTTATTGGACTTAAAATTTAAGGTCACAATCCATCATTGAAGGAAGTCAAGGCAGGAACCGGGAGTCGTGAATCCAGAGGCAGAAATCATAGTAAAGTTGGTTGCTGGTTCTTTCTTTCTTTCTTTCTTTCTTTCTTTCTTTCTTTCTTTCTTT